>JAAKFY010000002.1:40360361-40377861 GCA_011823955.1 Dissostichus mawsoni
GTGGGTGTTTTCCATCTTTAAACTGGTCGTACGTCCACTGACCTTCATTATTGGATTGCAGCTCTGGGAGGGGCCACGCTCGCACTGTTCCAACAGAAGACGATGTAGGGTAAGAGGATGAAAATAAAGGTGTATTTGTGAAGCACTTTTCATACGGCAGTGGCTCAGTCTGTAGGGACTTGCTCTTGGAACCGAAGGTCGCCGTTCACGTCCCGATCGGACCAAAAAATATGGAGTGAGCTGGTAGCTGGAGAGGTGCCAGTTCACCTCCAAGGCCACTGCCGAGGTGCCCTTGAGCAAGGCATCTAACCTCGAAGCTGCTCCCTTGGCGTCGGGTACCTGGCAGCCACTCTGCTCTGCCACCTCTGCTATCTGCATGTATATCCTCTGTGTGTGTGCATGTACAGTGCCTCTGGAAAGTATTCATACCCCTTCACTTTTTCCACATTTTGTTATGTTACTGCCATATTTCAAAATGTATTAAATCCATTGTTTTTTCTCAATATTCTAGACACAATACCCCATAATGACAAAATAAAAAAAGTTTTAAAATAGTTTTTGCAAATGAATTCAAAATCAAAAGTCATGTCCAATCTATTTAATTTACCACAAGTGGACTCCAGTCAAGTTATAGAAACATCTCAAGGATGATCAGTGGAAACGGGATGCACTTGAGCTCAATGTTCAGTGTCATAGCAAAGGGTGTGAATACTTATGTACATGTGATATTTCATTTTATTATTTTTAACATGTTTGCAAACAATTATTTAAAACGTTTTCACTTTGTGTCATTATGGGTATTGTGTTTAGAATGTTGAGAACAAAAATGAATTTAATCAATTTTGAAATATGGCTGTAACAAAACAAATGTGGAAAAAGTGAAGGGGTATGAATACTTTCCGGAGGCACTGTATATCCTCTGTGTGTGTGTAATGTGTGCGAGAGAGCGAGAGAGCGAGAGCGAGAGAGAGAGAGCGAGAGAGCGAGAGCGAGAGAGAGAGCGAGAGAGCGAGAGAGAGAGAGCGAGCGAGAGAGCGAGAGAGCGAGAGAGAGCGAGAGAGCGAGAGAGAGCGCGAGAGCGAGCGAGAGAGCGAGAGAGAGAGCGAGAGAGAGCGAGAGAGCGAGAGAGCGAGAGAGCGAGCGAGCGGGAGAACGAAAGAGCGAGCGAGAGAGCGAGAGAGCGAGTGAGAGAGCGAGCGAGAGAGAGCGAGAGAGAGCGAGCGAGAGAGCGAGCGAGAGCGAGCGAGAGAGAGCGAGAGAGCGAGCGAGAGAGAGAGAACGAGAGAGCGAGAGAACGAGATAGCGAGCGAGAACGAGAGAGCGAGCGAGCGAGCGAGAGAGAGAGAGAGAGAGCGAGCGAGCGAGAGAGAGAGAGAGAGCGAGCGAGCGACAGAGCGAGAGAGAGCGAGAGCGAGAGCGAGAGAGAGAGAGGAGAGAGAGAGCGCGAGAGCGACTCATATGTTGATAAGAGTATTAAAACTTGAAAAATATTCCTCTAAGGTACATTTAGAACAGATAAAAAAAAATGTGAGATTAAATATTTGAATCGACTGACAGCCCTAATGAATATGACAAAACTATGAGAAAAAGTCAAAATATTAAGAAAATGATGAGAAAATATGAAAAGTGTCAAAATATGAAAAGGGAAAATGATGAGAAAAAATCAAAACTATGACGAAAGAGTTAAAATAGGACATTTCAAAATGATGAGAAAAAGTCCAAATAAAGAAAGATAAATACATACAAAGGTTGATTCAGATGAAGTGACCAATTAAAGGAGGTGTGGCTTATTAAGAATTAAACTCAGTTGTTTTAATCAGTCGTTCGAATAGTCCTCTGAGTGAGCGTCTTCACAGCGTAGTGGATACAAGCTGCTGCTGAGATCAGGACGTTATCCCAGCAAAGCTTTCTAATACGGACGTAACCATAAACACAGAGATACAGAACTGTGGAGCAATCAAGAAGACGGTCAGACATTTGGTGTGGAGGATAACAGTGTTTATTTCTTTGTGTTTTTCTCTATTCTTGTGCTTTTGTATGTTTTCTTTTACCGGCATCGATCGTTTACATCAAGTGCTCATTTTAATTCATGTGCATTGTCCCTTCTTGAAGTAATACAAACTAACATTTAGGTTTCTTCATGTGTTTCTATTTCTAGTAACATATGCATGGTTTCCTCGTACTGGAAACAGTTGTTGATTTGAATGTTTATTGTCCTGCAGCTGACTCGCTTCTCCACGGTAACCCTTCACAGATCCTCCTCCTCCTCCTCCTCCTCCTCCTCCTCCTCCTCCTCCTCCTCCTCCTCCTCCTCCTCCTCCTCCTCCTCCTCCTCACAGGGCTGCAGGCTTTCTACCCTTTCTCTCATGTCTGACTGAACCTTAAACCCTTTTCTTTTGGTCCTGCAGTAAACGGGATGATGCTGCTGGTACATAACTACTGGATGTAGAGACGATCAGCTGATCAGTGGATGTCTCCGGACACGTCTGAATGTCTCCATGTTCCTCGGGACGGGATAGGCCGACGGAGACGCTCTGAAGAAACATTTCTGACCGCCTGAGACTCAAACGTCAGGAACTTAAAATAAACCCTTAGCTTCTGCTTTAAGCGACTCCTTTCGATTAGTTGACGACGGAAATTCCTGACACTCAAAACTACTTTTTCTCTATTCTGCATTTGTCCTTGTTATGAAGGGACGAGGCTTCTGTTGATGAATACATGTTGCACTATGAAGCGTAAGAATGACTGCATGCACCTTAACACAGCTGGCAGAAATCTGATGAGTAACCACTTTAAATCAATAGTTAGCAGTTTTTATTTAATGATTTAGAACAAAAAATCAGCAGTTTCTTAAAAGAGGCCGATAAAGGGTTCCTCAAGTCTTAAGGTGCGTTCACAGCGGACGCAAAGAAGCCTAACTAACGTGACTCGTTAGATGTAGACGTGTAGATAGAGCCACAATAAGACGTTTGCTGTGATTTGATTGTAACACAGGGATCAAAATGATGCCGAAATAATATCATACTGTAGTAAAAACATGAGAGTTTTGGAGAGTGTGCTTACGAGACACTTTAAAATGTTTCTGATCAGGCTAAGCTAACATGTAGCCGCTCCTCCACACTCTCAGTAACGTCCTGCAGACAGAAGTAAAGACCGTATTCTCCACAGACAGTCTGGGGTTTGTACATTCAGAACCTTTCTCCAGTTTCTGAGCAGATATGAGGTGTGCTAACAGCTAACGGCTGCTTTTTGGTTTCTAATTCCCCTCCATCCGTGACGACAGGCTGAGATCCTCACCACTGATTGGCTCTAAGAGACAGCGTCGTGAGAATTTGTCCCTGGAGTTTGAATAAAATGTAACTCCTGCGAATGAAGCCTGAACGCTTCCTCTACCCGTTTCTTTGCATTCGCTTCACGTGTAATTGTGCGGCTCAAAAAGCTGCTCCGCGTCTCGTGTGAACGCACCGCTCAAACATCACCTTTCTAGACAAAGCACTGGTTTCTGTAGTCTAGCACAGTGCCTGAATATAATACATCCTCCATACGCCTTAAAGCAGGAAGACAGGCTGGTTGTGAGTCTGTTCAAAGTAAATAATATCATTATCCATATTTAATGTTGCTGTGTTGTGCTCTGTAGCATCACCAGTTTAAAGAAATATTCCCCAGAGAACATTTATATAATTACTAACTCAACTCTTTGGTTTGATGCACATCTCGTCCAGAGTCAGTTTCATAACAAGAGAAGAAGTACTTTACAAGTATTAGTACGCAGGTGCCTGTCTGTATATACTGTGATCTTTGTAAGAATCGTTTTGCACCTCCCTGCTTTTTATCTGTATTTATTTTACTACAATGTGTGTCGGAACATCTCAGATTTATTTTGTATTGTTTTGAGGCTTTTATTTTGGCACTAACTTTTGTAATCAATTAATGAAATAAAAGCAGAAGAGGCGACGTTGACGTACTGTCTTTACTTCCTGGAGCTTTTCACTATATTTGACTCTAATTCTCACTTTAATGTTCTCTTAATGTGCAAACAAACAATCTGTGTCTTTCAAAAGCCCTTTTCATCTTTCTGACATATTACACTTTGACTTTATTTCATTATTTCAGATATACTGCATTACAACCTTTTTTCAAATCTTTTATTTTTATTTCGTGAGTACACAAATGGGATAATAATTTTAAAAAATGTGTTTTTTATTACGGAGTTGAGAAAATAATATTTAGTCTTAGTTACATGTAAAACAAAAAATCAAATATGCTGTAGGATTATGAAATACACAAGAAAAAAAACAAGATTTAAGTCTTTAATTCATGAGAAAAGCACTGTCATGTGAAATATTTGTTTAAAATAAATGTAAATAAAATGTCCAAAGAGAGTATTCAAGTCATTCTTATTACAGTTTTATAGTTTTTTATTTTATTTTTATATAATCCACAAATGACCTGCTTTGTAGTGATGGCAAAATGAAGCTTTGAGTGAAGCATCGAACCTCTCAACTCTCTCACCTCTCAACTCTCTCACCTCTCAACTCTCTCACCTCTCAACTCTCTCACCTCTCAACTCTCTCACCTCTCAACTCTCTCACCTCTCAACACCAGATGAAACAGAACTGGAAGCAGATTTTCTTTATGGATATTTTACAGATCACTTTCCTTTCAAACTGAATTCTTGTTTATTAATAACAACTTTTTTCTACTGTCATATAGTATTTTATACAATAAGAGAATAGATGAAAATCTATTCTCTTATTTTTTATAACTATAATGATCATATAAAGGTGTGCCTTTACCTCACTGAGCTGAGGTTATCAGAGCCGCTCAGTCTGTCAGGAGAGAGCTCTCTAAAGCTCCCCCCCCCCCCCCCCCCGGCCGCTTACACAGTCAATTCCAATGTTAATAAAAGCTGTATACGTTTTTTGGGAGTTTGATTTATTTTAAATTAACACAAATACAAAATGAAAACCTATAATTGCACTAAAACCATTATTTCAAAAAAAGAACTATTTCACATAAACCTCTGGTTTTTACTGGGGCTGGGGCAGTTCAACTTGATTTTGGGGGGGGTGCGCCATAGTTTATGGGCGCTGTACGCAATATAGGCGTAGTTCTGTTAGTATAAGATAATAAGATGGACTTTGTTGATCCAAAATCGGGAAATTGTTTTATGAAATAAAAAAATTATATTTTTTTAATTTCTAACTTTTTTTCTTTTTTTTCAATTTTCGGCGCCCCCCATAGATCGATGCGCCCTTAGCATTCGCTTATACTGCCTATGCCAAGGGCCGGCCCTGAGGACACCCCAACTAGTCACTCAGAGAGAATCAGGACATTCTGATGTAGAGTTTCAAAATAAAAGACCTTTGAAATCTCTATTATATGAGCTGTCCTCCGCTGTTTTTAGATAAGAAAAAACAAAAACCCTGCAGTATCAAAGACTTATTTCACTCCAGGGTGATAGCAGGACACCCCAACTAGTCACATCAGTAAAGTGGAACTTCTGTATGTTTGTATTGGACAAATCGCCGAATTCTAGGGGTTTCAGCGGCCAACACTAGCAGTTGAGAATAAGCAGCCAGAGATATTAGCGCTATCGCCTCTATAAACACGGCTCCAGCTGCAGCGCGGGGTGTGTGTGTAAATACCTCCCCGTATCTGTGTGGCTGGTGAAGTGCACTGAGAGGGAGAAAGTCACAGCCTTTGTCTATAGCTCTAACTCACACCACCGCCGTCTCTATTAAAAACCAGATGGTCTAAAAGCACTCTCGTTGTTTGTGACTGTCTTCTACGTGCTGGTAAGATGGGGCAGCGCGAGGTGCGTGCGTTACCTGCTGCGCCACAGTTCCCTACATGCTGGAGGAACTGGTGCCGGTCCGGGTGCATACATAAAACGATAGGCTAATTGATCACGGGTGGGCAGTGGCATGCGAGTGTAGAGCAAGACTGTGTTTCATCGTTGTGAGAACTCGATAGCGAGTGTATAGGCTGGTCCGTGCAGGACTAATATTAACTGTGCCGTTGTTGGAGAGAAAGGGTAGCGGGAAAAAGTCTATGCGCTCCTGATCGGGGGGCGTAGCGCCACTAGAATAGAGTAGTGGTGTCGCAAGAGGATAAGCTAGTTATCGCTCTTGGACGGTCATCAGGCACCGATCTAGGACTTGTATACTTGGGTGGAAGCGTGAGTCAAGGCGCCCACTAACAGATCATTCCCCCCCCCCCCCCTCTGAAACCTCTCAGTTCGGACTAAATGGAGCTGGATGAGCTTTGCTGGCACGCTGGTGTTTGTTACGAGTTCATGTTTGTTTGTCTGATTGTTTGTATCGGGGGTCTATATTTGTTCGTCTAACCGCCGTCTTGTGTATGTTTTGTAACAACTAATAATGAATCAGTCCTTTAGTTAACTCACCAAAAATAAATGACTTAAGACAAATAAATAAGATAAAGATCTGGTAGTATAAATGTGCTGCAAAATGAACATAAATAGCAAAAGAGTGTTTTATGTCCTGCATCTGAGTGTGCAGAGGAACATGGAAACAAGAAGCACACTGTTCAGGGTGCGCTGCAGGTGTAAGAAGAAAAGAAGATGATATTGCTTTAAGAATACATTTTAAATTGTATTGCTGGTATGTTAAGATATGTTTGTGACCTTGTATGAACCCTATGCCCCGTCCTGCGCCCCGAGACCCTCAGAGGCATCACTGCTGGCCGTAAAGACCTGCCTGAGGAGCTCAGGGTGGCTAAATCTGTCTGCTCAATTAGATCAATGTTGTATTATTTCATTTATTCTTAATCTATGTATTGTTTGGTAATAATGAATAAAAACGTAATGTTTTGAACACATTCTGAAACAAAGCTGATAAGACAGAACGAGACTCAGACATAATACGAATTATTGTAGAAACATTTTGCGCTGTTGCTGCAAAATGGAGACTTTGTTGATGATCTGTTCCAACTGGCCACTGGATTCAGATCAATAATAGTTGAAGTTCAATTACAGTTTAAATATAGTTTAACATTCTTTATTAAACTGCTTCAAATTATTTCTCATATCAACCATTTGGTCTCCATAGACATTACTAACATTCTAATAGTTGTTAAACTACTGACAAGTTTTCTGAAACCGAGCTTATGAACTAAAGAGTAAAGGTCGCTGGTTAGCCAGGATCAATATATTCATTGAAGTCTTCATTGTGTGCAGAATAAATGTGTTCAATGAAGTGAGCAATTCTTTAAAAGGTCTAATGTTGCAATCTCTTTAAAATAAGTAATAACTAGAAAATAGATGTTGTTTTCCAAGGGCCTCTCCTTCACAGCCCACACTGACAGAGATCAGTATCAACACCCACCACACACACACAACACCCCCCCCCCACACACACACACACACACACACACACACACACACACTTCTTTAGAGTTGTTAGTCATTTAACATTAATTATTAAATGTGGTAGATAAGATAAAATAAATAAAATAACTTTGACTTGATCATTTTGTTCACAACATTAGACCTGTCCTCTAATCTCTGCTAGAATAAGATACGTGTGCATGTTTGGGTGTTTTAACGCTCCTGTAATGAACCTAATCTTGATATCCTTTTCATTAAAGAGCTGGGAAAAAGGAGTATTGATTAGATTCTGATCCGTGCACGTCCAATTTTGACTGACTTTAGTTCTAATGTTAATGGTAATTTGACTTCAACCCATAAGTAATTATTTAAAGTAACTCTAAATGTCTCATGATGATGGATTAGTGTTCCACATTCTTTCCACTAATTTGTTTTTACAATGAGGCCAAAGGTAAAGAGAGACATTAATGACCTTGTGTCCCTTTTGTTCGTACGTGGTTCCATTTAGTCTATGGCCTTGGACGGCTTCACTAAAAGTCCCCCAGCTCTGCCCTGCTGCAGTCCGGCTGAGTGCAGTCACAGAGAGGCTGCTCTACATGGGTTAGGGTTAGTAGGTAAGTCACTCAGCTGCAGTCCGCCTGAGTGCAGTCACAGAGAGGCTGCTCTACGTGGGTTAGGGTTAGTAGGTAAGTCACTCAGCTGCAGTCCGGCTGAGTGCAGTCACAGAGAGGCTGCTCTACATGGGTTAGGGTTAGTAGGTAAGTCACTCAGCTGCAGTCCGGCTGAGTTCAGTCACAGAGAGGCTGCTCTACATGGGTTAGGGTTAGTAGGTAAGTCACTCAGCTGCAGTCCGCCTGAGTGCAGTCACAGAGAGCTGCTCTACGTGGGTTAGGGTTAGTAGGTAAGTCACTCAGCTGCAGTCCGGCTGAGTGCAGTCACAGAGAGGCTGCTCTACATGGGTTAGGGTTAGTAGGTAAGTCACTCAGCTGCAGTCCGGCTGAGTGCAGTCACAGAGAGGCTGCTCTACATGGGTTAGGGTTAGTAGGTAAGTCACTCAGCTGCAGTCCGGCTGAGTGCAGTCACAGAGAGGCTGCTCTACATGGGTTAGGGTTAGTAGGTAAGTCACTCTGCTGCAGTCCGGCTGAGTGCAGTCACAGAGATACTGCTCTACATGGGTTAGAGTTAGTAGGTAAGTCACTCAGCTGCAGTCCGGCTGAGTGCAGTCACAGAGAGGCTGCTCTACATCACATTAAAGGGCTGGTCTGAATGTACACCATGTCCTGCTCCCAGAGAGAAGGACACTCCTCAACCTGAACATTACAGCCGTTGATACTGTCTCACGTGGTCTGCCCCCCCCCCCCACCGAGCCATGAACTGAAAGCATGACATCTGCTTCAAACACTTGGAAGCCTCCCTGTCACACCAGCACCAACCCTTGGGTCAGTCAGATGAGACTAACGGCTTCACTTAGGGCATCTGGTTCAGATACATGACTCTCGTTACCGCAGAGTGGGTTGTGTTTGTAGGCTATTCATGCTGCTATGCAGAGGATGCCTGTATGTTGGCGAGCCGTTAAAAGCCCCTACTATTGTTAAAATAGGCCTAATGTCAGGGGTCTCTTAATGTCTAGTTCTACATGTATTCACATTAATAGACAATGTTTCCACCTGGTAAAACTAAAGGCTGCACGAAACTCAGGCTACGATACAACCATCCTGTTCTGCTCTAACGATTCCATTTATAGATTCTCCATCAAAACAATGAGCTTTCATTGTTTCCAATGATAACGTCGCCTTAAGTGGAGGAATGCAAATCTGTTTCAAATGTAAGGTTTTGATTTAGTTTGACATTCCTCAGTAATGACACCCTCAGACACCCACTATCATTACTATTGAAATATGGCGCTCTGATGAAGAAGAGTTTGAGCCAATCAGCACCTCAGTGCTAATCTACAGTATCAGGATGCCTTTACACACCAGACACTCGGTGTCATAAAGGGAGGAGGAGAACGAGTCAGGAGGACTGACGGACATGTTCTCCCAGCCCTCCTACAAAGATGAACTTTGAATTGAATGACCAGATGTTTACAGATGTACAATTAGTGATTGTTTTTTTATTTTCAATGACCAGACATGTGTTAAATAGTGGTGATTCATATATTTTGTCAGATCAGATTACACTTTCGCACTAAACAAAATACATAAATACATATATTCAGATGATAAGGTATTGAATAATAAGGTATTTCTACTATTATGACAGATAATGTTAATATCCTTAATCGTCAGCAATCAGGCTTAACAGCACTACTCTTTAATGTATTACCCATGCACAGACAGACCTACAATGGTGTTTCAAGACTGGATTCATTTCGGTTTTGGCCCAAAACAAATATTTATAATATTTCATATAACAATTCTGTAGCATATTTGATCCTCAAATTAGAGAAGTATAATTCAAAGAAATTGATATTCTATATTCAACATTAGATAAACACAGAAGAACCCGTTCCAAGTACCATAAGTAGATGTTCAGGTGAGTATGGCTGATAAGAATCATTAATAGACTTCATTTGGTACAGATCAGTGGTAGCATTTACAAATGTATGAATTCAAGTGTTAGGAATGTTTAATCCTTCCTTTCCAGGTTTTTACAAAAGTCTTTGAATATTTGCCTCAAAGAAACTTTTCCTTTTCAGACTTTGAACAGTGTACTTGACTAAAATGAATGTATTGATTTGACTAAGACTAAGTGCCTTACTCTTGACTAAAGCGTAATGAAGTGAACGTGAAAGTAATCCTAAAAATTGAAGACACTGCAATTTTGCAGATTACAGATTGATCAAATCACCACTGAGTGTTATACCTTAGCTGTGAGTTTTATACCTTAGCTGTGAGTTTTATACCTTAGCTGTGAATGTTATACCTTAACTGTGAGTTTTATACCTTAACTGTGAGTTTTTACCTTAACTGTGAGTTTATACCTTAACTGTGAGTTTTATACCTTAGCTGTGAATGTTATACCTTAACTGTGAGTTTTATACCTTAACTGTGAGTTTTATACCTTAGCTGTGAGTTTTATACCTTAACTGTGAGTTTTATACCTTAACTGTGAGTTTTATACCTTAGCTGGATCCTAAGTTTAAAATGCTTTTGACGACTGATTGCCTTGAAGTAAATCTTTAAGCTGCAAGCTGGTTTTGATTTTATAGTTTGATAAATGAGATTAACTAATGGTTAAATGATAAAAGATATTAGTTTAAAACAAATATTTTTCTATCGTGCATCTGTGTTTTATACGTGTTCATTATTATGCTTTTGACAAAGGATGCTCCAAACACTGAGGAGAGATGATGTCTCTATTATGATTGGCTGTCTCAATCATTGTGATTGAATGTTTCAATCTTATGATGTTGTTCTTAATGTGATTGTTATTGATGTTATTGATGTTGTTTAAGTCCACACTCAAATCTGAAGATTCCCATTGATTTAAGTATTGAACAAAAATATTATTAGACTAAGGGTTTAGGTTATCAAAATGATAAAAAGAGAGGAACTGTTGGGGAAATATTTTCCAAAGCCCATAACTTTGACCCAGTTGATCAGTTCTGTCCTGACTGAGCTCACGCACCTTTACCCTGGGCTGCTGTGCTCTCAGTGTCTCCCTGCTCCTGCCTGTTGGCGTCAGCTGATAGAGGTGTTATCATTCTATCTTGTTATGCACAATGTTGATTATTCTCTCTGAACTAGCTAAATACACGGGTCTGGGGGAGAGTTCTTCAGAATTGACGTGGCAACTACCGTGAAGTCGAACCTCTGGCTCTTGGACTGTTTTTGTGAATCCTCCGGCTGAAACTCCAAATAAACCATCAGTGTTTGACATCAAAGCTCCAGCTCTCCCCGTGTCTCCTTCCTGAGTCGGTGACTCCTCCTGCATTGCTACACAGAAGTTTCCCCCACACCTAGCAGAGGCTCCGGGGACCGACGACAGCGACTGACGGCTAACGGCTAACGGCTTACAGCTAACGGCCGTCGACAACGACTAGCGGCTAACGACGACAGCTGACGACTAGCTGCTAACGGCTAACGACATCCGTCGGTTAACGTCCAACTGCTAACCCCTTCTTTTTTTTGTGGTGCCGGAGAGGAGGTTCGACCAAGTCTGGTTGGCCTCGTGTGGATCCTCTCACAATTTCGCCCACCTGTTTTTGATCGTGGACGGGTCGACCCTTTTGAGCTTTTCCCAGGTGCCTGAGAGGAGGTTCGATCATGTCTGGTCGGCCTCGTGTGGACCCTCTCGCTTTTTCACCACCTCGACGGCGGTTTCGGACGTCGCCCAAGTTTTCATCGGAGCCTGGGTGGCGCTCTTCTGGACCCCGTCTCCCCTCGCCTCAACGGTTTCGGACGTCGCCCATGCCTTCATCGGCCCGTGGGTGGCGCGCTTCAGGACCCTGTCTGGCCTCTTCCCTCGCCTCAGCAACAGCTTCGGACGTCGCCCACGCCTTCATCGGCCCATGGGTGGCGCACTTCTGGACCCTGCCTGGCCTCTCCTCTAACCGCGGCTCACGGTTCGCCTCGACGGCGGCGGCGGACGTCGCCCCGTCTGGCCTCTCCCCTGTCCACGGCTCCTTCCTCCCGGGGACTTCGTGCCCGCCGCCGCTGTGCCCTCGCCTGCTGGGGACCACCGGGTTACTCACGCCCTTCCCCATGTCGCAGCGCAGCGACCCAGCTTTCTACGGCTGGCGGATGTTGTTTTCATTCGCCACGTCGCCTACCACGGCCTCCTGCGGCTTCCTGCGGCCCCCTTACGACGGCCTGTTCCATGGCCCGCCCCCACCCCCCGGTGGGGATGCCCTCGCCCTCGTTGGGGCCCCTACCCTCTCCTGCGGCCCCTTCCGACGGCCCGTTCCATGGCCCGGCCCTCGTCTGCGCCCCACCCTCCTTGGCCCCTGTGGTGCTTCCTCCCGGACGTGAGGATTGTGTTCATGGTTGAATTCTGGGGGGGCTTGTGTAGTGATCACTGATGTACATAATTCAGTCATGGAACTACGGGTTGGGGTTTTGTTTCCGCACGGACATATATGTTGTTGGTACTTACTGTGTGCCCTCCTTTCCTCTTTCTCTTGTCTTCCCGGGCTTCAAGCAAGCAACATGTGGTTTTCTGCTGCTCAATAAAACCAACTTTGCACCTTCGATGCACCGCCTCCGACTCCCTTCTCTCGGCACTACAATATAAAGAATAAATGGCAAAATCAAAATGGCTTCAAATGTATTCAGTATTGTATGAACATGTTTTAATTGGGGAGTGGACGTCACATCCTCTCGGGGGTCCGGGGGTACGCCCCCCCGGGAAGAAATGTTTGAAATGTTAAAGTAAAATGCTTCAATCTGGTGCACTTTGAGCACACATGACTAGAGACTAGATCTAGGGGTACAACTCTAAACACCCATATGAAAAAGATCGGTTTTCATTTTAATAACCAAATATGTGAACATAACCAATAACCTACCATAGCCAATAACAAATAAATGTAACTTATTTTATTTTTGTTGTTCATTCATATCTTATTTGACCTAGTTAAAAAAAATGTATGCATATTTTTTTATCTCTCCAGTTTTAAATGATATTTTTGGTTTACTGTCCTATAGTATACATTGAAATGATTTCAAACCTGTTTAACCCAATAATTATAAAGGAGTGCCTTGGAAATATTTGTTTACATAAATTGCATTTATCTCTCTCGCTCGATCCCACGCCCACTTTGGCTGTGAGCTGCGGACGCCTGATAAGCCAACACCCCCACTTTCATCACTTACAGCGCCCATCGTACAGGGCAAATGAAAAGGGTGTTACAGACGCTGACACAGCATTCCCACGATCTGTTCTGCTACGCACGAAATTCTTTATTATTCCGCCGGGTTATTTTGCACCTCTTCTTCTCCCACATTCCACATCGCAGAAACTCTGTTCAAACATCAAAACATTCAGCTCGGTCGGGAATCGATGGCTATTACTTTTCTTATTCATAACTTTCATAATTCCAGAGATACATCCCATAATAGATCCCATTTTTAACATAGAAGTCAATGGAGAAACTCTTAACCTGTTAGGCCCCGAGCATGTTTTTCAGGCCTCAGGCTCGAAAAGGACTTTTCCAGAACAAATGACCATAACTACACTATCTAAAAGGGGAAAATTAATAATCTTTTTTCTCAAAGCAATGATAAACCTGTGAGTTGGATGTAGAAGAGTCAGAATCAATATAGATGTTTTTATTTTAAAGAAAATTCAGATTGAACATAGTAAAAAACTGTAAATTATAGTGTCCGTCCAAAGATTATTTTTTACTTATAGTGAAAACTACCCTTGAATGATGGGATGGTAGACTAAAAGCTTTAGGAATCCAAAGTAAAACATATAATAAGTACCCTGTATCAAGATTGATGCAAAACAAGTGACATTTGACCTTTTTAGAGAGATTTAGCAAAAGAAACTCCACCTCTGGGGTGATTTGGGTGGAAATGGTTGTTTTTACCGTTTCTCTGGAACCCATTGGTCGATTTTGGTGATTGACATCTCTTTCTAACCGTTAGAGCCAATAGAATCGAAGGGAGATTTCCACATACACACACCATACACATACCATTGAGAAATGAGAGCTATGCGCACGCAGTTTTGCATGAGAGCGAACCTATCTCTCGCTGTGACATCTGAAAATGGAAAAGCAGGTTTATTGCTTATGGATTATCAGAAATCATTTCAAAGTGACGGAGACACATCGGATTAACCTTCAGCAGCGTTTTTATCGTTTTAATGCCTTGAAGACAACTTTTGACCAGACAACGACACAGGTAAGCCATTTTGCCGTTTCAGCTAACTAGCGCCCACATGTTTTGATGTCTGTTTTTCTTTATAAAGTCGCGAGTTCTTATCATGGAGTGAAAATGTAGTTATCGATCGATTCTGTGTCATCTCACGATGCTATTCGATATGTTGGATATGCAGTTACGATAAGTAATAAGGGTGTTATGAGCAGTGTTGGATGTAACGAAGCTGCTGTTCCCTCCACAAAAAGCAACGGGATTTCTCCAGAGGATTCTGGGAAATAGCTGGAAATAAGGTCTGTGGAAAACGAACCTGTTTGATGAATGCACGTTTTGTTCAGCCGGATAATCTCTCTCTGTCTTCCCTACTTTTATAATGTTGGAATCATAAATCTAATGTCCAGAAGCAAAATGCTAACGTTATGCTATAAAGGAACTACAGGCGAGTCCAGCAGCACGACTTCAACGTCACGCCAACTTCAGATCCATATTCAAACACACAGATTCTAAATGGAACGAGTTGAAGCGTTTGTTTGAACACTTTGCAGGAGGCAGGTACTTGCTCTCAAGCAGAACAGGGCAAACTAACTTAGAGGAGTGTTCACGTGTTCGGTGTAATGACGTACGACGGCCTCCACGACTTCTGTAGTCCTATTCAGCCACTTGGTATCAACCATCGTGTCTCAGACACGTCAACTCTTCAGAGATCACCAGTGGGGTCACTGCTGATGGATTTAATGTCCTAGAACAAAACGTGATCCGTCTCTTCAATGTGTCTCAACCACAGACCTTATTTCAGATAGTTTCCTAAATCCTCTGGAGAGATCCCATTGGCTCTGAGACCAGGGAACAGGAAGTGGTGAAATGCTGACTCACTTCCTGGTTTTAGGACTCGTTCCTGCACCACTCTATTAAGTTGAAATGAATTCTAAATGTGAACGTAAGTCTCAAAGAAAATACTCAGAGATATTAAACCTGGGGAGTTTCAATTAGGGCTCTGCAATTAAGGGGACATGAGTCAACACTACAATGTGGTCAAACATCTGAGTGAAGTGTTGTGGATCTGCAGAGATTAGAGTCCAGATGCCAGTTTATTGAACCTAGAAGTGTTGAGTACTGGTTTGCAGCTCATAGAAACTGCCGGATGCTAACCTGCATATGTTGGGCAATTTGCACAATTAGCCTAAATTGCGTTAATTAGCATTATGCAGAAAATAGTTAAGAAATGGCTGGGCAGATTTGGACAGTTCTGGAGGGTTTTGGGGGTTAGTGATGATGCTGAGTCCATTTCGGATCAAACATGTCAGTTTTAACCAGAAAGTGGACACATCTGTACTCTCTGTGGACACATCTGTACTCTCTGTGGACACATCTGTACTCTCTGTGGACACATCTGTACTCTCTGTGGACACATTTTGACTTTGTTGCGACTATTGGATATAGAGAGCACAAGATGAACATTATTACCTCTACTGTGGACCATTTGTTTTCAAATAAATAAGCAATCTGTCCAATCAAAGGGATCCAGAGTCCAGTAAATCTTGCAAATCGACAAAATTAATCAAAATGAGCCCACAGAGAGTACAGATATGGACCTTTTCTGGTTAAAACTTCATTTTTTTGTCCTGGAAATGGCAGAAATAATAATAGCTTCGATTTATTTAGCGCCTTTCATGGGACCCAAGGTCGCTTTACAAAGAAAACAGGAGTAAAAACAAACAAACAAAAACATCTGTCTGACAAACAGTCAGACAGACAAAACAACAAATCAATTAGGGGCCGAAGGCCTTGGCCAACAGATGGTTCTTGAGGGCCCTTTTGAAGCATCAAGCGTGGGGATGTTGCAGATCTCCGCAGGGAGAGCGTTCCCGAGGGTGGGGGCTGCCACACTGAAGGCTCTGTCCCCGAAGGTTCCCAGGTTGGTGCGGGGGGTGGTAAGCAGGCCAGAGTCTGAAGACCGCAGGTTCCGGGGTGGGGCATGTGGGCGGAGGAGGTCCGATAAGTACTGGGGGGCATGGGCATGGAGGGACTTGTAGGTGAGGAGGAGCACTTTGTAGGGACTTGACCGGCAGCCAGTGGAGGTGGATGAGGGTGGGAGTGATGTGCTGCCACGGCTTTGTATGTGTGAGTACCCTAGCAGCAAGGTTTTGAACATACTGGAGCTTGTCCAGGGTTTTGTTGGGGACCCCAAAATGGACACCATTGCAGTAGTCCAAGCGGGAGGTGACGAAATCACGGAATAAGGTTTCTGCAACCGACTCCGAGAGTGACGGTCGGAGTCGTTCTTTAGATGGAAAAATGCGGATTTGGTGACAGACTTGATGTGGGAGTGGAGGGAAAGGGTGGAGTCAAAGATGACACCCAGGTTGCGGACTTCAGGAGATGGGGAGATGGAGCAGCCGTCAACCTCAAGGATGAAGTCACCAACCTTCTGGAGCAGCCCCTGGGTGCCACAACCATGAGCTCTGTTTTCCTGCTGTTGAGTTTGAGGAAATTGGACGACATCCAGGTTTTTATGTCGTGCTGGCAGTTGACGAGAGACTGAGGGGGGAGCTGGGAGGATGGAGTAGTGCTGAGATATAATTGGGTACCATCAGCGTAGCAGTGGAAGTTGAGTCCATGATGGCGGATGATCTGGCCGAGGGGGCCGATGGATCCTCAATAAACTCCTAAATTGTCCAAATCGGACATGTTTGTACGATTGTCCCCTTCATTCACTCATGGACTCTGAGAGCTGCAGACAGACTTGATGACAAACCCTTGTTTGGTTCGGATCCTCTTCTATACATATATATTATATTGCAATATAAGTCAATAATATAAGTCATAATCCCCAGCAGTTCTTTTCCTCCATGTCGTGCAGCCTTAGTCTGAACATGAGTCCATCTTTAGTCCAGATGCACGCTCTGTGGTTTCCTGTTCAGATACATGGAGCTTTGGGGATGCTCTTTATTCCCTCTGTGGTTCAATACATCCTCAACATCACGAAGATGCCCCACTTTTTAAAGAGACTAGTTTTGCTCTTAATCAAATGATTTAGAGAAAGTGTTGGTATTTCATTTATATTTCAAAGGTTCATTATTACAGTTTTATTTTGTATTTTATATGAAGCAACGTACCATGCTGTTATAATAACGCTCTTTATCAGCCTTTGAAACTGAAACCATTTTGGGAGGACAAAAAAAACACATTAATAATCATAATATTCCATCAAAGTGAGACGATTAGTCGACTAATCGCCCGAATTGACGACAATTAGACGACTAGAGAAATCCTGAGTCGAGGGCAACCCTGATTATTTGTGATATTTGCACTAATTATTATA
>JAAKFY010000002.1:40382861-40457861 GCA_011823955.1 Dissostichus mawsoni
TATATTCCATGGAATGCTCTTAACATCCCGATAGCAATGAATATCTTCAGTGCTTTGACAATAATCCATCAAAACATCATCTGTGGAAGCCGTGGCGCTGTAACAAGCACGACCAATCATCTGAGCCAGCTAAAGTAACTGGATGGCCTACCTGCCTGTCAGCCTTCCATCTGTGCACAAACTGATCTCGTGCCCTCATTGGTCATGTGCGCGTCCGTGTGTGTTGGAGGAGGGGCTCTGTGAGGAAGTGGCAGATTTGTTCCGGCTGTGTATTTTTAAATTCTAGCCACTCGAGCTGGTTTCTCCAAAATGACCTACCCCACCTTTAAATCATATTAAATCAAAAACATCCTAAATTAAAGACATTATATTATATTAAATAATCATATTAAGTGAAAGACATTGTACTTAATGAAACAAATGAATTCAAACTATCTCCTGATTAGCCCGTGACTCCATGCTGATAATCGGGGGTTATCTCGTCGTGCTTCAGAATAACGGTTGCTCCAAACATCGTTAAATTAATCTGTGTTTATGAAACAGAAGGTTTTATTTCTGATGATTAATATTTGATTTGTCTCTTCTTCAGCAGCGAGTAAGCACTGATATCTTAATAATTAACAATACATATTGTAATATACTTGTTATATATGTTAGTACAATGTGCAATTTTAACTTCATGTGTTTATATAAATATTCTCTTTTATTCTATCTTTTATTTTACTTTTATGTTACTAAAAATACATTTTCATTGATTGTAAAGTATTGATCAAATATAAATGAAACGAATACAATTATATTAAAAAATACAATTATATTAAAAAAATACAATTATATTAAAAAATACAATTATATTAAAAAAAGATTATATTTAACAAATAATAATAAAATGGTGAGGAAACCTTTCCGTTATACTGAAATGAAGATTCGTGGAATAAGACGGTCTTTTAGGGAGCTTATTCTTCAAGAAGGTAAATCATTACAGAGTCAAGCAGTCTGCATCAGGAGGTCTGCAGAGGGTCTGATATTCACATGTTCACACCAAGAATACAAGAGGAGGGGCTGAGACAAACAGAGAAGATAAACATACTATATATAGGATTCTTTTAAACACGTCTGCTAGGAAATGGAGAGACATCATGTCGACACTCCACAAAAGATAAGACCACTAACCTCTAACACCATTTATGACTCATTGAGGACATTTGCTGCTACCTGTTGTTAGAAAGAGCTGGAAGAAGAGGAACAGATGGTGAACTTTGAATGCTCCCTCAGCATGATACATGTTCCATTACACTCTACACTTCTCTGATCATATTACATATTGATCACAAATATAGAAGTTTATATATGTTATCATGCAAGGTTCTACCTTCATCAGCATTACACATTCACAATGATTCAATGTAATACATCCCAGTGTATGATAGAAGAAGAAAGCAGATGCCATATTGCAGTCACTGGGATATATGAGCAAGCTAATGTGAATGAAACAAAACAAAAGGTATTTAGGCAGATGCATGCGACCACCTGTGTTTCAATGTAATCCCGCTGCATGATTGGTTTAGGAGGGAATGCTAATCCATCGGTTTCTACACCTGAGGGTTTGACTCCTCGTCTCACTTGGGTTTTCCTAATAAGCCAAGTTTCTTCCAAAGAAAGGACTCTTGCTCAATGTTTAAAATACTTCCACATGCACTGAGACCAAAGACTTGCTGTCCTCTTCTTCACTCATGTTGTTGAACTAAACATCCGAACAGGAGACTACAATGGAAACTCACAGGGGGGTTCAATGGAGCTGAGATCTTGCTGCTCATGCTTTGCTGCAGCAAAACTGTCTGGATTAAATCAAACAGAACTCTTAACACATTTCAGCTCTGCACACAATCTGCAATTCAACTCTTTATAAAACACTGCTCACGGTTCTCTGAGTAAGACAGAGATCTGACATATTCACCTGTCAGCCTTTTTCACGAAACTGTGTCTCAGGGCTTCTTAACATTTAACAACCTATGAATGAGTCATACCCACTTAACGGGAAGAAAGTCAGCTAACTGACGATACAAACCATTTTTACCGAAACAAAACACAAGTCTCACAAGAAGCGTCTAAATGAGCCCTGAGCGGAAAAATGCTAACGCACTTAGCACAGAACACTAGGTAGAAATACTTTATTACTTATCGGATCCTCACAAACAAGATATCGATTAGCAAACTGAGATTCCACAGATTCTAGGGGTATAAGTATCATCACTGAGCGATCAGAACTCATGGGAAGCAAACACAGACATCACACAACGTAGCTTTACGGAGCAAAATCGGAAAATAAGTCTTACTGTTGCTGTTGTTCTGATCAAAAGTTGTGTTCAATGGCCTTAAAACGATAAAAACGCCGCGAAGGTGAATCCATAGGTTCATCCAATGTGTCTGTCACTTTGAAATGATTACTGATAATCCATCATTCCATTTTTGTCAAAAACGGAGATTTCATATTAGCTGCTAGAGCTACAACCCAGCTTCCGGTTTTGGGCATTCTGGCTATGCAGCACTCATTCACCAATGGGTTATGTTTTGATGGATTTTAGGAACTTCCCCTCGGTGCTATTGGCTCTAACGGTTCAAAAGAGGTGTCAATCATCAAAATCGACCGAGGGGTTCCAGAGATATGGAAAATGCACCCAAATGACCCCAGAAGTGGGTTTTTTTTGCTAAATCTCTCTAAAAAGGTCACATGTCACTTGTTTTGCATCGATCCTGATGCAGGGAACTTATTATATGTCATAGTTTGGATTCCTAAAGCTTTTAGTCTACCATCCCATCATTCAAGGCTGGTTTCACTATAAGTCATGTTTTTCTTTTGGACGGACACTATAATTTAATTTTTTTTTACTATATTGATTCTGACTCTTCTACATCCAACTCACAGGTTTATCATTGCTTTGAGAAAAAAGATAATTAATTTTCCCCTTTTAGAAAAGAAGTTATGGTCATTTGTTCTGGAAAGGTCATTTTCGAGCCTGAGACCTGAAAAACAGGCTCAGGGGTTAACAGCTTAAACATGCTACACATATGAGCCAATTAACAAATACACATGCCAGCTGACCATAAACGCCTGACTGCTTTACTGTTGACTCATCGGGATATAAGTACAAAATATTTATATTTATTTTAAAAATGTGTTTCTTTATTACGGAGCTGAGAAAATAATATTTAGTCTTAAAGTTACATGAAAAAAAATCTAATATCCTGTAGGATTATGCAATACACGAGAACAAAAAAGATGTAAGTTGTTAATTCATGAGAAAAGCACTCAGATAGAAAGTCAGAAACATTTGAAATAAATGTAAATAAAATGTCCAAAGAGAGTATTCTTATTACAGTTGTTTTAGTTTTTTTATATAATCCACAAATGACCTGCTTTGACTCGAGTTAGAGAAACTTCTGGATACAGTCTGAAAGCATCCTTTTTTAACTTTAAACATGATCTTTAATAATGTTGTAGTTTAACTCTGAGAGGTCCACTGGTTGGACTCTGGTTCTGGACCAGCTTGCAGGGTCCAGGAGTTCTTGGAGAGAAGGAGCGCTTCCTGCCGCAGGACTCGGGGGTCGGAGTTCCTGAACATGGAGAAACAGCTTCAGTTATTATGCTCCAAATATCTGAAGTCACAGAAAGAATGTGTCTGCAGCTCAGAGAGTCCTGCTGTGAACCCACACATGTTGAGGACCCCAAAGTGTGAGGATAGAAATGTAGAGTACGGGTCCCCAGCACATAGAAGCTGCCGGATGCTAACCTGCATATGTTGGGAGAGCTTTACAGATCAGGAGAGGAACTAAGTACATTTACTCAAGTACTGTACTTAAGTACAATGTTGAGGTACTTTTGGTACTGTTAACATGTGCTAATGTGTACTTCTACTCCTCTACAGTTCAGAGGTACATGGTGTACTTCTACTCCTCTACAGTTCAGAGGTACATGGTGTACTTCTACTCCACTACAGTTCAGAGGTACATTGTGTACTTCTACTCCACTACAGTTCAGAGGTACATGGTGTACTTCTACTCCACTACAGTTCAGAGGTACATGGTGTACTTCTACTCCACTACAGTTCAGAGGTACATGGTGTACTTCTACTCCTCTACAGTTCAGAGGTACATGGTGTACTTCTACTCCTCTACAGTTCAGAGGTACATGGTGTACTTCTACTCCACTACAGTTCAGAGGTACATGGTGTACTTCTACTCCTCTACAGTTCAGAGGTACATGGTGTACTTCTACTCCTCTACAGTTCAGAGGTACATGGTGTACTTCTACTCCACTACATGTATTAATCCCTTTAGTTACTTCTCAGATGTGGATGAATGATGTGAAATATAACCAAGTGTTAAATCAGACTTTAGTTCCACCTGGAGTAAATCCTCAAGCTACCCTGCAGTATACAAAGTCATTCAAACTAGCTGCACCTTTACCAGCTTTGAGAACACTTTCATGATCAATCATTATAAAACATATCAGATATATTATTCTGAAATGGACCAATCTGCACAATGACTACTTTTACTGTCGCTACTTTAACTATATTTTGATGATATCACTGTAACGGACTGGTTATAATGTTTTCATGTATTTTATTGTTCAGAGTCTTTTTACATTTGACAGAATGTCAGCGAACGTGTCACTGTTTTGATAGACAGGTCTTTTGACTTGTTGCTGTGAGGTGAGTGAGAGAGTGTCGTCTGATTGGTTGGGAGTCGGCAAGGGATGTTCCTAGAGGGAGAGACGGGAAATGCTAAGAGAGCTAACGGGGTATGTGTGTGAGAGTGACGAATAACGATGGTTACGTATTGTAACCCTAGTTCTATCTCACACAGGCTCCGCCCTCTACTGGACTCTATGGTTACAGTGGGTGGAGCCCCGATGAATGAACGCCCTGTCGCCTCACAACATCGACCCACCACACTGCTCCTGATCAGCCTTTGGTTGACAGCCATCACACCCCAACTTCCTACCAACCGGTTGTCACCATTGAGAAGTCGGGGCCGTAGCTTACCTGGCAGGGTAGAGCCTAATTGTTCTGGATAAGCCCATAGCTCAACCCTGCAGGTGTCAGAGCAAGTGATAAAACACACTGCGCACCACATTTCCCGGGTCCTTAAGGAACATGGGAAAATGTAAGTGTATTATGTCCAAGGGGAGTCAGATACAGCTTACTGACCCACACCCCTCCCCCTTTCACCAGTCCTGTGTTGCCCCAGCAAGCACAGACGATGAAAAGGAGCCAGCCACACTCATGCCGTCAAACAAGGCAGCCGACACAGCCACACCATGTGTAGAGTGTGCATGGACCGCAGTGGGGAAGGCTCTCCCCGCCTGCCTAGGCATGTGAGATGCACTCGCAAAGCCATCCTGCTAGGCGTTTCTTGGACAGAGCTTTACCGGCCACACCATCCCCAAAGCACACAAACAGCTGTTCAGTGCGTCTAATAGAAGCTGTGCGCCCTACCTGACCTGAAATAACTCCTTAGGTTCTTGGGAACAAAGGAGGGGTACGGTCTGAGTGTCGCCTCGCTACGGTCATCACAAATCAAAAGGCAACTCGGGTGCACCGATAGAGCGGTCAGTTCGCACACTCTCTTGGCAGAAGTCAATGCAAGCAGCAAAGCTGTTTTCAATGAAAGCGCCTTCAGAGAGGAGAGCTCCAGAGGCTCAAACGGTTCTGTAAACAAAGCCTCGAGCACCAATGGCAGTTCCCATTGCGGGGTGGAGACATGCACCACTGGGCGTTGTCTCCTGACCCCCTGCAAAAACGCTTCACAAGAGGATGGCTAAAGACTGGTCTGTCACCAAATCCCTCATGGCAGGACGAGATGGCTGCTGCATACACCTTGACTATGGGCATGAGCAAGCCCCTTGTCCACCAGATGCTGTAAATAGGATAGAATAGTGCCTCCTTCACGTAGAAAGGAGTCAGTTGAGGTGGTTTAGGCACCTGGTAAGGATGCCACCTGGGAGCCTCCCTAGAGGTGTTCCAGGCACATCCTAGGCTTGAAGGACACTGAGGGGCAGACCCAGGACCAGGTGGAGGGATTATATCTCCATACTGGACTGGGAGCTCCTTGGATCCACCAGTCAGAGCTGGCTGATGGGAAAGGGAAGTTTGGGCCCCTCTGCTGGAGCAGCTACCTCCGCTACCTGACTCCAGATCAGAGGTGGAAGAAGGATGGAAAATATACTGTCACTTCACTTAATATTGAGGATAGCTAACAGGAAGTCTCTCATCCGCTGCAGCCTTCTTCTTTATTTTCCAAAATGCCTCCACGCTCCTCTTTACGTCTCAAACTCGCCCAGAAATAAATGAACTGAGAACAAATCAAACCTGAGCAGATGTGTCTGGAATCCAGAAACACACTGAGCAATAACTACATTTTATTCAGTGGTGAAAGCTCAATAAATTAACTTCACTTGGTACGACCTCTCACCTTTCAGTCTGTTTTCACTTCCTGTCACCTGAGAGGAGAAGGAGAGAGAGAGAGAGAATGATGATGATAATAAAACATAAAGAGAAACGATGATGATGAAGAGAGAGAACAAGAGTGTTATTTTCCTCCGAGGACATGCTCCATTACATCTTGATGAATGGAGGATATTCAGTACTCACAGGTCTTCTGGATCTTGGCTCTGATCCACTCACCTCTGATCCTGTAGGGATGAACACAATCCAACAGTTTTAGATCCAGTTTAAATAAGTGTTAGTTCTTTGAGTTCTCAGAGTCCTGAGCTCATGCTTTACATCCCATCATATCTTCTCTGCAAACACTACGACTGCCTGCCACAGCTCTCAGCTGCATTACAGGAAGTAACAGTCATTAGAAACTAAAAACATCCCATAAAGAACAGACTACCTTTCCCACTCTTCAGTAAAACCCATCTGTCGTTAGAGAGTTGATTACTAAAGTGTGGCTTTGCATGTTCAGCTGGCCTTCTATAGTTGATGGAAGAATGAAAGAGCCTGCAGTCAGTGGGTAACATCACTGATCTGTTGGGATTCCCCAGTGAGAGAAACACCTCCCTGTGTTTCATACAATACTGCTGAACCAGCAGAGACCCCTTACTGACCCGAGAGTCTCCAGTCTGCAGTCTGGACTCTCCAGAAGATCTCTCAGCAGCTTCTCTCCTGAATCCTGCAGATTAATGTTGAAACTCAGGTCCAGATCTCTCAGATGGGAGGGGTTGGACTTCAGAGCTGAGATCAGAGCAGAACAGCTGATCCCTGACAAACTGCAGCCCCACAGTCTGAATGAAGAAAACATGATGAGGATAAAAATCCATTCATAATCAGAAGTGTTACTCAACATTTAAATGAATGGGAACAAAATCTGTCTTCTTCAGAAAGTAAACTTTATCATGTAAAACTAATATTACTTCAGATTACCTTTATTCAGACGTTATTGTTTACGAAGTATTAAATACATACATTAGCTTTTTACAGCTAACATCTATTACAGTTCCTTTAAGAAACAGTCAGCATGACTTCCGGTATGATGGTGGAGTGAGAGGACACAAGTTAATCAACTCTCTCACTACTCGACAAAAAAAAGTAAGAAATGAGTGGGGCAAACAATCGGAAATGCCGGAAAACTTACAAAGAGCAAGACAAAGTAGGAGAACAACCCGAAATGGATGAATCCTCCGAAGCTAGTGAACATGAGGAAGAGCTAACAGAGACACCGGAGCCACAGGAGAAAGCAGATATGCTACGTGCCGGGCTAGCAGCTATTAGCAATGATATCCGAGAGCTCAAGCAGGATCTACGACACCAGCTATCCACATTTAAAGATGAACTGAAGAAGGAGGTGAAGGAAGAAATCAATAACCTCCGGCAAGAATTAAACAGCAAGCTCACAGAAAATCACAATGAAATACAGACACAGAAAATGAGTGTTAGCGAAGCCCAGTCATGACTAGCTGAGTTGGAAGAGTGGCAGTCAGTGGCTAAAGGCCTCTACACACCGGCCCGACTTTGGGAGTCAGAGGCCGTCCGAAGCCGTCAGAGGCAGTCGGGCATTCGCGTCGCACTACTCAGGTTGGTGTGTCGTCTCTTTACGGCACATTTTCAACCTTCCCGCCTCCGCCCGCCTCCTCCCGCCGCCGATTCAACATGTTGAATCGGCCGCGGGAGGCCAAAGAACGTCGGGACAAATCAATCACTCTGATTGGCTGTTCAGCTTAGCGAATCAGTGCATCAGAAGTGAAGCGGAAGTGAGGGACCAAAACAAACGATAAGAAGGCACACACAGACGGCTAATCTTCCTCATTTTCATCTCACCCGGACGCAAGAGTTTCTTTTTTATCATGACGGCATGGAATGAAGAAAGTGAAGACCAACGATCAACTGTTTATATTACTAAGTCTGTTCTTCTTCTCTCGGTGTATAAAACGCAGTCTGTCTTCCGGTTGTTGCCTCTTTTGAATGACGAATACACACTACCGCCGCCTGCTGGTAAGGAGAGTTATTGCCACTCGTCGGCTGAAGTATTTGCGGTGTGTTCGTAGGCGGGCGGCTTTATCCGACGAAGCCAACGAAGCCCGACGTAGCTGACGTAAAAGTCGGGACGCCTTCGGTACGCGTTCTTTGGTCTCAGGTTGGTGTGTAGAGACCTTAACAGTGCACTGTGGGGAATGTCGGATCATACACGGCAGATGCTAGAAAAATGAACGGACCTGGAGGGAAGATCAAGAAGAAATAACATCAGAACCTTCGGCATACCGGAGGATACAGAGGGGAGCTCATTTAAGGATAAATATGATCTAGATCAGGGGTCGGCAACAGGCGGACCGCGGTCCGGATCCGGACCCAGACGCCGACCTATACGGACCCAGACCTATAATCAATACATTAATAAGGGAATTCAATTTTGACGGGGCGATTCTATTTTAACTGCTGCCGACGGGGCGAAAGAGACGAGTGAGCGATGCAGGGAGAGAAACACAGAAGAAGAGACGAGAGAGCGGCAGAGAGAAGCGGAGAGGAAAGTGAGTGAAGAGAAGAGTTAGCGATTAGAGATGGCAAATCCGGATCCTTTTACGGACTCAGGGTCTTCTGAGTCAGTCATTGAAGAGATCCGGATCATACAAGTCATTTGAGTCATATGAGTCAGCAGCACCAAGAGCGTAGAAATCCTACCGGTGAAACCGAAAAGTTGTTGCATTTCACGAGCATATTAAACTGACGTTACATTAACCTCCGCTACCAGTGTCTTTTGCTTTAATAAAAAATGTTGATCACAAAAAAAAGGGTTATTTTGCGATTTGGCAAATCTGAGTCTGCTGTTGACTCGTGCATGACGACGAGTCTGCTGGATCTCTGGATCTGCTGCTATACGGTTACGGCTCTGAGTCCGCACGAGTCTGCTGTGTTTTGCACAGTGAGTCAGGATTTGCGAATCTGAGTCTGTGAAGTTCCGCTGACTAACTCGTAGGCTACTGGTCTCTCTCGATCATTGACCTGGATCCACGGATCCCGCGATTTTGATTAAGTCCATTATGTTTCCGGCTCTAAATTAAGTTTCAGTGTAGACTTCTAACAAAATTGTCATGTTGTGCAGCAGTCTCCTGCGTGTAATAGCTGCATTTCCAATAAGGATCTTACTTGGCAAAACGTTTATTTTGAACATAGCACACAAAAAGAAACAAACAATGACAAATGATAGAAAATTGCAAACAGTTAGAATATATCAAATGTCTTAATTATACAATTATTATTGTTATTGGGTCAAGGGGGCTGGTCAACAAATCACCACTGCAACAACTTCACCCAGTATCTCCACCCATGATAAAATAACTATGAAAAATAAAAAATTAATTAAAATGAACATATATACATATTTGGGTCATGAAAACAGTGTGTATGTAGATCTAATCATATGCCCCCCCCTCCCTATTTTCTCATGGACTGCGTAATCATTGCAATACTGGTGTTTGTAGGCCCTATGTGTTAAATTTGTGTAAAGTGGTGTCTTTTGCTTTAATAAAACATGTTGATCACAAAAAAAGGGTAATTTTGCGAATCTGAGTCTGCTGTTGACTCGTGCATGACGACGAGTCTGCTGGATCTCTGGATCTGCTGCTATACGGTTACGGCTCTGAGTCTGCTATGTTTTGCACAGTGAGTCAGGATTTGCGAATCTCTGAGTCTGCTGTTGACTCGTGCAGGATATAGCCGCGGGAGCCGGGAGCCGGGTGCTGGAGGGGGGCTGCAACATGTTACTGTTAATCTATCCCCACTTTTGGCCACACCCCCTAAGTAAAATGTCTTCCCGGCCGCGGCTATGCTCGTGCACAATATGACGAGTATGGATGGATCTCTGGATCTGCTATGCTATTACGGTTAGGAGCCGTAACTTACGGCTCCCCTGAGTCCCCACGAGTCTGCAGGAAGTTTCACTGATCCGCGTCCCCTCCCCTGAGCCAAACGATAACTTCTGGCAGCTATCCTACTTGCTAAAGGCTAGGCAGATGGACTGGGGTACGTTGTAATGTGATTTTACATGTTATAAGGAGGGAACGAGTGACGCAATTTATAGTTTTAATTTGTACGTCACCAGGTGTAGGACTCAAAGGACTCGGGTTAATGGAGAGGGGAGACTCGTCACGACCAGCTCATTACTAGGATCCGGGTTAATGATCCGGATGAATCAGGACTCGCCCATCTCTATTAGCGATACAGGGAGAGAAGCGGAGAGGAGAGTGAACAGGCGTGTTAGCGGCAGACAGGGAGAGACAAATAATGACACATGGCGCTCTCCAAGAAGAGGAAAGAGGACAGTGAGGACAGAGCTTTTAACCCTGAGTGGACTCATTCATGTTCCTCCGGCCCACTGGGAGCACAGAGCCAGTGTGTCTCATTCAGAGACCGTGGCGCTCATTAAAAGGCCAAAACACCACTATGAGACAAAACACAAAGTGTTTGACCAAACATTCCCTCTCAAGTCAGAACTGAGGTCACTAAAAATAAGCACTCTCAGAGCCCGATATGATCAGTCCACCAGGATCTAGATTAAAACTAAATATGGTTCCAGGGCAGGCTAACCGAGGCTAACCAATGAGCACCTGCATGTGTGTGAGAATGGCCCTGACACCATTTCAGCCCAGATCTAACCTCCTGGCCGGACAAGCTCCAGCTCAACTCTCACGCTGAATTAAACAAAGTGAGTGAGGGAATATAAGAGGGACAGAAAGAGACACTTTAAAACTGTTCAATTGTTATGATGTGTAAAGACTGATATTGTTCTATAATCGGCTGAAGCTGTTAGTCATGATGTGAAACGAAAAAAAAGGGAAACTCAAGCTGCTGCTACACTTTATTTTATTTATCTAAAATTAAGCACTTTTAAGATGCACACATTTTCAAAAGCTATTTTATTTATTTTCTCCTATTTTTATTTTTAAATGCAGCCGAGAGGAACATTACACATATCCACAGTATTTACTGTATATCTGTAGTTCAATGTTAATTGAATTCAATATTGTTGTTATGAATCTTTCTTTATTTGATTGGCAGTCAGCTGTTGATACATGCAGACGTTGATGAAGCTGCAGCTACTTCAATATCACACTAATCCATAAAGAAAGTTAGACATTTGATGTTCCGGACCTTTGCATGGGGACATTTTCTCTAACTGGACCTCGTTGAATTTTAGTTGAATACCCCTGATCTGGATAAACATGACTTCTACAGGTACTTACAAATAAGGGACTACTACAAAAAGCAAATGAAAAGAGACCCCTCTGCTGAAGTGAGTGGTGTGATTCAAATCATAACTAATTCATACAAAGAAACCAAAATCTGAACCATAACTGCTCTATACAAAGTATTGTCCACAAATAAACATTCAACTAAATATAGAAAAGGGAAACAGAATTTAACACAACCATTTCAGATGATTGGCAAAACATGTGGAAGATACATCAATCATCCACCAATTCACGGATATGGAAGAATTTGATCAGATTTGTTATCACACCTAAGATTCAGAGTAAATACTTAAATACAAATCCTCTGTGCTGGAGAGAATGTGGAGAATCAGAGGCCAACCATGCACACATATTTTGGAAATGCCAGAAAATACAATGTTTAACATTCAAACCAGCGAAAAGGAATACTGACTGATTGAGAGGAACTGGTCTGACAAATGGACAAATGACCATTTTTTCTTTTCTGTATTTGTATCTATAGCTGTATTGCATTGTTAATTTTGTTTGGGTTGTCAAATACGTGCACAGCTGTTGTTGTAATGTCTGCAGTTCTTCTTTTAGTATGTAAAAATGAAATATGAATAAAAGGACATTTACTACTTTATGGATGTTAGTTACCTGTTAGGCCCCGAGCCTGTTTTTCAGGTTTCAGGCTCGAAAATGACATGCCCAGAACAAATGACTATAACTTCACTTCTAAAAGGGGTAAATTAATAATAACCTTTTTCTCAAAGCAAGGTTACATCTGTGAGTTGGATGTAGAAGTGTCAGAATCAATATAGATGTAAAGTAAATGTATAGTGAAAACCACCCTTGATGATGGGTTAGTAGCCTAAAAGCTTTAGGAATCCAAAGTATAACATATAATAAGTACCGTGTATCAAGATTGAGGCAAAACAAGTGACATTTGACCTTTTTAGAGAGATTTAGCAAAAGAAGTCCAAGCGGACTTCCTTTGGGCACATCTGGTTCCATCAGTGCCATTTGACCTGTTTCAGGTACCAGACTAAAATCATTGTATAACATTGAATCATCACTATAGGTATTCATTCCATCCATGTGTGTGTGTGGTTGTGGGTATGTGTGTGTGTGTGTGTGTGTGTGTGTGTGTGTGTGTGTGTGTGTGTGTGTGTGTGTGTGTGTGTGTGTGTGTATGTGGGGGGTGTGTGTGTGGGTGTGTGTGTGTGTGTGTGTGTGTGTTTATGTATGTGGGGGGTGTGTGGTGGGTGTGTGTGTGTATGTGGGGGGTGTGTGTGTGGGTGTGTGTGGGGTGTGTGTGTGGTTGTGGGTATGTGTGTGGGGGTGTGTGTGTGGTGTGGGTATGTGTGTGTGTGTGTGTGTGTGTGTGTGTGTGTGTGTGTGTGTGTGTTGTATGTGGGGGTGTGTGTGTGGTTGTGTGTGTGTGTGTGTGTGTGTGTGTGTGTATGTGGGGGGTGTGTGTGTGGTTGTGGTATGTGTGTGTGGTGTGTGTGTGTGTGTGTGTGTGGTGTGTGTGTGTGTGTGTTGTGGGTGTTGTGTGTTGGTATGTGTGTTGTGGTTGTGTTGTTGTGGTTGTGGGTGTGTGTGGTTGTGTGTGTTGTGTGTTTTGTGTTTGTGGTTGTGTGTTGTGTGTTTGGTGTGTGTGTGGTGTGTGTGTGTGTGTGTGTGTGTGTGTGTGTGGTGGTGTGTGTGTGTGTGTGTGTGGGGTGGAGTGTGTGGGAAGTTCCCTCTTTGCATCAGATGCATGTTTTCTTGCACAATTACAAATGAGGAAACAGGAAAAATGTGACTCCAACTGGAGCAGATTTATTAAAAAACTGTTAGCAACACACGATACAATAACACCACACTTTAGGTAAAAACAACATTCTGGTAATAACACTCTCCAAACTTTATACAAACCCTGAAGTACAGTCTTTCCAGTAAGTCATGCCCTTCCTGTAACAGTTCTTTTTGGGAGTGAAGCACAGAGGGACCTGACACTTCCTGCAGTACCCAGGTGTCTTCACCTTCTGTTGCCAGCATCAGAGCACTTCCTGCAGTACCTCCTGACCAGCGTTTCCACCAGGGGGGCGTCTTGCCGTCATTTGACGCCCTTATTCAGCTCGGGACGCCCTGAACTCGAGCCGAGGGCGTCCAAAAAAATTAATAATTCGAGAGAAGATCGAGTTTTTCTTCGCTTGAAATGACGAAAAGGAAAAAGGACAAGGACATCCCTCTGTGGAGGGGCAAAGGAGTCTGGTGGGATTATTTTCGCCGCAGCAAAGCGTGTTCCTGTGACGGAAATGTTACTGCCGGCGAGCCTTGACGGGGGGTGCAAGTGGAGCACGCGCGTGGCTGCGAGCGCCGGAGCCTCGCAGCGGCAAACTGAGGCTCCGTGGTAAACTGTGGTAACATGAAGAGCCGTTTAGGAGCCGAAAGAGCCGGCTCTTCTTAGTGAGCCGAGCCAAATGATCCGGCTCACTAATACGTAAAGAGATAATAACTTAAGGGACGGCTCAATTCAAAATTCAAGTCACGTGACACGACGTGACGTCACACCCCCCCCCCGCGCTCTCTTGGGGTGGACGCCCTCTCAGCCCTGGTCTGGCGGAAACACTGCTCCTGACCGTGGTGGCATCTTCCCCATAATACACGGGCATGCATGTGAGTGATGGTGGGGGGGTTGGTGGGCGGGGTGGTGCTGCTGCAGGGACTCCAGAAAACTCAACCATTTCTTCAGCAAGCTGCTCCCTGAAGGACTTCTGTGTGAGTGGCTTGGCCCTGGCGGGGTCACCCCTCCTCTTGTACAGCTCCTTGTAGAGAAGGAAGCTGTTCACCACGGCAATGTCCATCAAATGGTCAAAAAAAGTCTTGTACCATTTCCTCGTTTTGTGGCGAACGCTGTAGTATCCCATCAAAGCGTCGGACACATCCACGCGCCCATGCTTTTGTTGTAGTCCACCACAGCGTCAGGAGCGGTAACATTCTTAGTCTGCCACACACCACGCTCTTTCACGTTCCGCCTGACATTCTGACCGCTGAAGGCCTTGTGCACTGTGGAGCACATGTTCACTTCACGGCTGTCCATCCACTTACAAACAGGAGCTTGCTTCTCCTTATCCAACGCAGATCTCCCCTTTCAGCCTTTTTCGGAAGGTCGTTCAACTCAGTGTGTGGAAAACCAACTCGATTTTTTCGAATGGTCCCAAAACAGCCAATGCCTTTTGTTGACAAATCCCCAAATAGGGCAGGGCTGGTGTAAAAATTGTCCACAAAGAGTGTGTATCCCGCACGAGCAGAGAGAAAGGCAGGAGATCAATCACGGAGGAGTAGCTGAGTCCCTGGCCTTGGGTGAACTCACTCTTCCCCGCATACACAAAGAAATTCCAGGTGTATGCTGTTGAAGAATCCGCCAGCACAAACAGTTTGAATCCCACTTTGTTGGCTTGTCCTTCAGATACTGTTTCATGCTGCTGCGGGCCTTGGAGGCGACCATCCTTTCATCATGGAAATGTTTTGATAGGGCTGGAAATGTGCTTTGCAGGCAGCAGTGATTTCAGTGTACAGGGGCTTGACCTTGAAAAGTCTGTCGTACTCTGCAGTGTTTCTTTTGCGATCATTTTCCTCGTCTTCTTCAGGGTTGCTAATGTGCAGCGACCACATGATGGTTTCGAAGTGATTGCGGGACATTTTATCAGCTGGGAAGCTGAAGTTATATGGCCATGTAGTCCTCCAGTAGTCTGTTCGCTGGTGCACGTGAACTAGGCCTGAGAAAATGATAATGCCCAGGAAATTAAAAACTCTTCCTGAGTCAGCACTTTCCAAACCATCTTCTTTCCAGCCTGCAATCTCTTCAGGGCGTTTGCGTTTGTGTTTGCAATTAGTGTATTAATCACGGTATTGCCAAAAAATAGTCTGAAGAGGGAGAGGGAGACCATAATGCTGTGGTGTCAAACGTAGGCCCTGGGATCCTGGCTGGCATGAACCTCAATGGCTCCGGACATATGTCATATTCCTCTCTGCTGTGCCACCTGGGTTCTTCCTCTGTCGTTCTGGTAGAGGCCGACCCACCTCAGGCACGCTTCCTGGGTGCTACAGCTTTTTTTGATGCTTTTCCCTTTCCTTTTTTTGCACGGCGGCTCGAATGGTGCATCTTCATCAGAAGATGCAGAGGCAGGCTGAGTTACTACTGGTGCAGATGCCCGGCGTCGTATCTTAGGTGTGGCTGGTGTGGCTGGCTCTGAATGGCGTCGTAGTTTGGACGCAGACGTTGATGGCTGTGATCCAGAAGCCATTTCATTATCGTCTTCCTCACTGTGAAACAAATGTGGAAAAAACAAATAGATTAATTCACTGGCTTGTACTTTCAAAAATGTAAATAATTCCTCTACAACAACAGCAGAACATCAATTTTGAGTGTGTGAAATAACAGTATATCACTCAAAATGTATACCGTGTAAATTATGTGAGACGGGGTTGATATAATCTGTTCAATATTTAATATTAATATTGTATATAATATATATATAATATACCGTGTTAAATTCAACATGTATTTTTTACTGTCTTGTTTATTTCTAGTCTTTGAACAAGAAACGGCATCCATTTTGTTTGTTGTGTGTGTGTGAAATAACATTATATCACAACATGGATGCCGTCGTGTTACACTCACGTGGTGAAATTACTATAGATGAATACTCTTACACCAAATAAATAACAAAGATACAAACAGATGAATACTCTTACACCAAATAAATAACTACAAGATACAAACAGATGAATACTCTTACACCAAATAAATAAGTAATAGATACAAACAGAGAGATTACATACCTCTCCGGTGGTGGAAGTTCATAATCGGAGTCACTACTGTCCCCTTCATGCGTGACGAGATCACCATCTTCCGACGGAGAGTCCTCAAATACGAGTTCCAATGCCTCCTCGACGGACAAGAAAGTCTTCTTTCTGGCTGCCATTGTTCAAATGAAGAGAAACAAACGAATCCTGCTGTTTCGCTGATCTGCTGTTCGATCTGCCGTTCTCTGCCCTCCTGTCTCTCCTCTCTCTCCTCTCTCTCTCCTGTTCTCTCTCTCTTCTCCTGTCTCTCCTGTCTCTCCTCTCTCTCCTGTCTCTCCTCTCTCTCTCCTGTCTCTCCTGTCTCTCCTTCTCTCCTGTCTCTCCTCTCTCTCTCCTGTCTCTCCTGTCTCTCCTCTCTCTCTGTCTCTCCTCTCTCTCCTCTCTCCTGTCTCTCCTCTCTCTCCTGTCTCTCCTGTCTCTCTCTCTCCTGTCTCTCCTCTCTCTCCTGTCCTCTCTCTCCTCTCTCTCCTGTCTCTCCTCTCTCTCCTGTCTCTCCTGTCTCTCCCCTCTCTCTCCTCTCTCTCCTGTCTCTCCTGTCTCTCCTGTCTCTCCTCTCTCTCCTCTCTCTTCTCTCCTGTCTCTCCTCTCTCCTCTCTCTCTCCTCTTCCTCTCTCTCCTGTCTCTCCTGTCTCTCGTCTCTCTCCTGTCTCTCCTGTCTCTCCTGTCTCTCCTCTCTCTCCTGTCTCTCCTCTCTCCTGTCTCTCCTCTCTCTCCTGTCTCTCCTGTCTCTCCCCTCTCTCTCCTCTCTCTCCTTCTCTCCTCTCTCTCCTGTCTCTCTCTCTCTCCTGTCTCTCCTCTCTTCCTGTCTCTCCTGTCTCTCCCTCTCTCTCCTGTCTCTCCTCTCTCTCCTGTTCTCCTCTCTCTCCTGTCTCTCCTCTCTCTCTCTCTCCTGTCTCTCCTCTCTCCTCTCTCTCCTCTCTCTCCTGTCTCTCTCTCTCTCCTCTCTCTCCTGTCTCTCCTCTCTCCCTGTCTCTCCTGTCTCTCCCCTCTTCTCCTCTCTCTCCTGTCTCTCCTCTCTCTCCTCCTGTCTCTCCTCTCTCTCCTGTCTCTCCTGTCTCTCCTCTCTCTCTCTCTCTCTGTCTCTCCTCTCCTCCTCTCTCTCCTGTCTCTCCTGTCTCTCCCCTCTCTCTCCTCTCTCTCCTGTCTCTCCTCTCTCCTGTCTCTCCTCTCTCTCCTCTCTCTCCTGTCTCTCCTCTCTCTCCTCTCTCTCCTGTCTCTCCTGTCTCTCCTGTCTCTCCTGTCTCTCCTCTCTCTCCTCTCTCTCTCCTCTCTCTCCTGTCTCTCCTCTCCTCCTGTCTCTCCTGTCTCTCCTCTCTCTCCTGTCTCTCCTCTCTCTCCTCTCTCTCCTGTCTCTCCTGTCTCTCCCCTCTCTCTCCTGTCTCTCCTCTCTCCCCTCTCTCTCCTGTCTCTCCTGTCTCTCCTGTCTCTCCTCTCTCTCCTGTCTCTCCTCTCTCTCCTGTCTCTCCTCTCTCTCCTGTCTCTCTGTCTCTCTCTCTCTCCTGTCTCTCCTCTCTCTCCTGTCTCTCCTGTCTCTCCTCTCTCTCCTGTCTCTCCTGTCTCTCCCTCTCTCTCCTGTCTCTCCTCTCTCCCCTCTCCTCCTGTCTCTCCTGTCTCTCCTCTCTCTCCTGTCTCTCCTGTCTCTCCTGTCTCTCTCCCTCTCTCCTGTCTCTCCCTCTCTCCCTCTCTCCTCTCTCTCCTGTCTCTCCCTCTCTCCTGTCTCTCCTCTCTCTCCTCTCTCTCCTGTCTCTCCTCTCTCTCCTCTCTCCTGTCTCTCCCCTCTCGCGGTGGTTCTGCTGCGCAGGAGACGTGAGTGTGCGTAAAGCAGCTGAAACTGGCCTTATTTATACTACGCAAGATCCTATCTCTGGAACCCATTGGTCGATTTGGGTGATTGACACCTTTTTTGAACGGTTAGAGCCAATAGAATCGAGTGCAGTTGCAAAATACGTAAATACTTTACGGCTGCGGAGGGAGAGCTAAGCGTAAACTGCATGTCCGGCTGCTGAAGCCACAGACTGCTTTATCGTTTTACCTACTCTTCTGCCATGAATGAAAGATTGATTATCAGTCATAATGTTACAGTGACACAGAGACATTGGATGAACCTTGAGCAGCGTTTTTATTCCGCTGAACACAACTTTTGATCACGAAACAGCCAAGGTAAGACCTAATTATTGTCATGGATATTTTAACTGATGTTGTTTACTTGCAATGTTCTGGCTGGTAGCTCAGTGAATTCTAGCCGTGCAGTGATGGGGTGTATACCGATGGAATCTGTGGAATCTCAGCTTTCAGATGATATGTTGTTTGTGCAGAAAGTATGAATTATAAATTATCGTCTTTTTGAGTTATGAGCAGAAATAGCATTAGCCCCTTTTTGCTAAGGGCTCATTTAGAGGCTTCTAGTGAGACTTGTGTTTTGAAAATAAATGTTTTTTTCGTATCGTCAGTTAGCTGAGTTTCTTCCCGTCAGGTAGGTGTGGAACATTAATAGTTTCATAAATGACACTTCAGAGATACCACTGGTGCTAGCAGATGTAGCATTTTCGGACCCTTCGGCGGGTCCGTGGGGTTTAAGAGTTAATGAACATAAATCAGGTTAAATTACAAAGTGAACACATGAGATCTCCAGCAGTAACAGAGAGTCAGTGAACTGACCCGAGAGTCTCCAGTCTGCAGTGTGGACTTTTTAGTCCAGAACTCAGCAGCTCCACTCCTGAATCCTTCAGATCGTTGTCACCCAGCTCCAGATCTCTCAGATGGGAGGGGTTGGACTTCAGAGCTGAGGCCAGAGCAGAACAGCTGATCTCTGACAAACTGCAGCTCTCCAGTCTGAATAAAGAAAACATGATGTCACTTTAGAAAGCAATGTTCCCATTTGAAATATCTCCATGTTTAATAATCTGTTCAGAATTAAACAGGCTTTTAATGTCAGAGATGACGTAGAAACTATCCATTGATAATCTGGAACTTTGATCAGATGTTTAACAACTCCTTCATCTCCCCTCACAGCTCATCAGTACTGACCAGAGGTTGCGCAAGACCAGGGGTGCCCACACTTTTTCAGCTTGGGAGCTACTTTTAAAAGGACCAAGCCCAAATGATCTACCTACAGGGCCGCCCCTGCCCAATCTGTGTCGTGAGCGCGGGGGGGGGGGGACTGGCTTACCTGTACGTCAATCAAGTGGCAAATGCCATAGTAAGGATGGATGATAGAATAACTTTAAAAAAAGAAAAAAAGTAAATGTTTTTTTTTTTTTTTATGCCATGCGATCTACCCGCGATCGACGTATTGTGCACCCCTGCGCTAGACAGTTTGATGGGCAGGATCGTAAAATCTCCGTCAAAATCCATTATTACCCGTCGGTCTGTACAAAACTCAGACTGGGGAGGGGGGGAGGGGCGCTCGTGATCTGTCAACAGGGGGGGGGGGGGGGACGCAGGGGACGCGGGGGACGCTTGTGAACTGTTAGGGCCGGTGGTTATGCCGTGTTGTGCATACCCACTGCTCCTCGCGGGAGCGCGCCACAGCGTAAAGCAAAAACTCACAGACATATCAATGATTTGGCAAAGTTGGGTTTGGAAACGATATCATTTCCTTTTTGGCGGGCATGCATAACACGGCATAACACCGGGCCTCGCTGCGGGGAAACTTTGGCGCTGTTCCGAGTTTGTTCTAATCCGTCAAAATGACGGACTGCTTTCAGATTTTTCCGTGATTGTCAAAAAAATATTCGGTTAACGCGACCTCTGTTACTGACAGCATCTCCACTGACTCATGGAACAATGTGAGTCTGTGGAAGCTCAAACACTCTCCCTCACACATTCATCTTCTCTTTGTTAATCTGATCAATATTCAGTCATTAGCAAAGTGGAACAAAAAATAAATAAAATGTATTTGTTCAAGTTCATAAACACAAACAGATCTGTTTGAACTGCAGTCAGTGAACTGACCTGAGAGTCTCCAGTCTGCAGTTTGGACTCTTTAGTCCAGAACTCAGCAGCTCCACTCCTGAATCCTTCAGATTGTTGTGACTCAGGTCCAGATCTCTCAGATGGGAGGGGTCAGACTTCAGAGCTGAGGCCACGACTTCACAGTGAGTCTCTGAGAGTCCACAGCGAGTGAGTCTATAATAACACATATATTACAACATGTGTTAAAAAGAGAGGAAACATAATATTGAACTGAAGCATTTGATGAAAAAAAATTTAAAATATGTTCTGATAGACATTTGCTGTTAGTCCATTTAATATCATAATATATTGTAATGTGTTGTCAGTGTGATCTGATCACATGTCTGTGCTCCTGCTGTCAGTGACTTTGACCAAAGAAACAGAAATTAAATAAATCACGTGACATTATTAGAGATGTACGTATTTACATGTTTGTGTGATCACATGCTGAGAAACCTCTAAGTCCTTCATGTGTTTGACATGTCGCCTCCATCACTCAATATGAAGAGAGGAACGCTTCAGTTTAACTATCATTATAAATAAATAGAAGAACAGTGTTGGGTTTATTTTGCCCTCAGTATTTAAACAGCAGAAATGTTATCGTGTTTATTTGAATAATTAAACTCCTGATCCACATTAGTTTATAAAGTGAATCATATCTGGTCTTACTTGGCCTTCCTGCAGTTCCTCACAGCTGGAATCAGTCTCCGTCGTCCCTCATCTGATGTTTTGTACTGATCCAGGTCCAACTCATCCAGAACCTCCTCTGACATCTGCAGCATGAAGGCCAGAGCAGAGCAGTGGATCACAGAGAGTTTCTTCCCTGATCTGTTCTCTGACTTCAGGAACACTGTGATCTCCTGATGTACTGAGTGGTCCTTCATCTCTGTCAGACAGTGGAAGATGTTGATGCATCCTGTCAGGAGAGGAAGAACTGCTCATCTTCTTCAGGTTGCTGATGGCTCTCTGGATGGTTTCTGGTCTGTTGTCTGTGCGACCCAGCAGGCCTCCTAACAGTCTCTGGTTGGACTCCAGAGAGAGGCCGTGGAGAAAGCGGACAAACAGGTCCAGGTGGCCATTTTTACTTTGGAGGGATTTCTGCATGGCTCCCTTTAGGAAGACAGGCAGGGTTGGGTAATCATCATCACTGCTATCACTGTCTTCGTCCTCTAGGGACATGTTATCATCATCACTGCTTTCACTGTCATATTCCCAGTCTCCCTGCAGGGAGTCCTCTAGGGACTGGTTATTATCATCACTGCTTTCACTGTCTTTGTTCCAGCCACTCTTCAGGAAGTCCTTCAGTACCTCTGTGTCTCTGTTGGTGTAACAGTGCAACATGTAGACTGCAGCCAGAAACTCCTGAATGCTCAGATGAACAAAGCAGTAGACTGTTTTCTGGAAGATCACACTATCTCTTTTGAAGATCTCTGTACAAACTCCTGAGTGCACCAAGGCCTCTGACATCAAGACCACAGCGCTCAGGTCTTCTTGGTAGAACATGATGTCTCCTTTCTCCAGATGTTCAAACGCCAGCCTCCCCAGCTTCAGAAGAACCTCCCTGTCAGCCTCCGTCAGCTGCTGTGGACTCGTCTCATGTCCCTCTTCATACTTCTGCTTCTTCCTCTTGGTCTGGACCAGCAGGAAGTGTGAGTACATGTCAGTGAGGGTCTGGGGCAGCTCTCCTCTCTGGTCTGTAGTCAACATGTGGTCCAGAACTGCAGCAGTGATCCAGCAGAAGACTGGGATCAGACACATGATGTGGAGGCTCCTGGAGCTCTTGATGTGAGAGATGATTCTGCTGGACAGGTCTTCATCACTCGATCTCCTCCTGAAGTACTCCTCCTTCTGGGCGTCAGTGAAGCCTCGTACTTCTGTTACCCTGTCCACACACTCAGGAGGGATCTGATTGGCCGCTGCAGGTCTGGAAGTTATCCAGACGAGAGCCGAGGGAAGCAGCTTCCCCCTGATGAGGTTTGTCAGCAGCACGTTGACTGAGGACTGCTGTGAGACATCAGACACAACCTCATTGTTTCTGAAATCCAGAGAAAGTCTGCTTTCATCCAGGCCGTCAAAGATGAGCAGCACTTTACAGACAGCCAGCTGCTCTGCTGTGACCTTCTGTAAGGTTGGATGGAAAACATGGAGCAGCCTGAGAAGACTGTACTGCTCACCTTTGATCAGGTTCAGCTCCCTGAAGGAGAGCGGGATCACCAGACTGACATCTTGGTTTTCCAAACCCTCGGCCCAGTCCAGAGTGAACTTCTGCACTGAGAAGGTTTTTCCAACTCCAGCGACTCCGTTGGTCAGGACCGCTCTGATGGAGTCTGTTGGTCAGGTAAGGCTTTGAAGATGTCCTGGCACTTGATTGGAGTGTCATGGAGGGGCTTCTTCTTGGAAGCTGTCTCCAGCTGCCTCACCTCATGTTGGGTATTAACCTCTTCACTCTGGCCTTGTGTGATGTAGAGCTCAGTGAAGATGCTGTTGAGGAGGGTTTCACTTTGATCAGTTCCTTCAGTCACACGTTCACATCTCCTCCTCAGACTGAGCCGATGTTCATCTAGAACCTCCTGCAGACCACTATCTGCTGAAAGAGAAGGAAACATGAGAGAATGAGGAAAATGCTCTGAGAATCTAATTACAACAAAAACAGACTGAGTTGAAATGTTTTATAAACAGCTTACTGTCTATGCTCTACAACAGTATACCTATTCAACAACAAAGGAACCAGGAAGAGGAATAAACGCTGCGTGTGTTCGGCCTCTTACCTCGTACAGTGCTGGTCTGACCGGCTGGACTCTTCCTCTTCCCTCTGTGGAGATGAACACATCCTTTACAGCACTTTACATTAGTGGAGCTGATTCTCACCAATGGGCAGAGCGTCACAAACTGTACACTCAAGTTTAAATGTGTCACGCTGCACGAATACGCAGGGGACAGGAATTTAACATCTTCACTTTATTCGTGTTGCCAGGCACGGATCTAGGTCTTTGCATTGACTCACACAAGACTCTGCTCATGCTAAACACAACCAGCAGTTATTGCTATAATTAATACACATCTTAAAAATAGATTTCATAAACATCCCCAAGTAGTAAATAATGTTTTGGACGATATATTTAGTTTTTAGTTAGTATATATCAATATTTTCGCATTTTAAACCACTTTATACAGTTGATACCATGACACTATAAATGCATATTGAAATATCCTTAAATAATGTTAGCTTGCTGTTCTCTGCTGCCTTTGTTCTGTACATACTGCACACATTATATTATTAAAGATATATTAGATTATATAAAAACTGAATCCTCTTCAGGTCAGGTTACAGCAGAGACTCTTACTTTGTCTCTGAGGGTCCAGGTTCATCTGAAGTATAGAGGTTCCCCTTTAGACCAGTCACTCTTCAGAGACAGACAGCTGGAGACTGGAGACTCTGCTCTCTGTCTGTGGAAACAACACATGTTTTAAACATCATTAGTTCATTTAACCTGTTAAGCCTGGGGCTGTTCAGGCCTCAGGCTCGAAAATAACATGCCCAGAATGAATGACTATATCTTCACTTCTAAAAAGGGGTATATGAATCATCTTTTTTTATCAAATCAATGATACACCTGTGAGTTGGCTGTAGAAGTGTCAGAATCAATATAGATGTTGCTGTGTCAGAGTAAATTCAGATGGAACATAGTAAAAAAATGTAATTTCTAAACTCCGCCTAAAAAAAAACATTATTTATAGTGAAAACCACCCTTGATGTCAAGATAGATGCTAATTTAGTAGGTACATTAGGGTACATTTGGTGCCATCAGTGCAATTTGACCTTTCTCAGGTACCACACTGTAAAAACTCATTTTATTTCATTGAAATATCACTATATTATCTTGGTTTCTTTTCATAATGCAACTTCCGGTATGGCAGCGACACGAGCGAACGCTGATATCTTAGAAATTAAGGAGGCTTTACCAAGGATATAAGTGACTTAAATAAGACCCGAAAGGATGACAGCATAACAATTAAAAAACTGCTGGAAACGATCGGAAGCATGGAGAGGATAATGAAGGAAAAAGACGAGAAGATTGTCACGCTGGAGAGAAGGATCGAGGAGCTTAAACAGCACACCCGAAAAGAGAGTTGAGTAAAGTTGGAACGATATTGGCAGATTCGGATTTCACGGATCAATAACTCATGAACAAAACGTTGTACACACACAAATTACGTCTCATAAGTACCGTGGTAAGGTTGACAACGAACTACAATCACATTTTGATCCAAAAAAGCCAATACATGCTGTCCTCCAAACTGGACACATTCAATTGGTCTCTATCTGCAGCCGGAGAAGAAACGAGTGCTCAGGGACCGTCTGCAAAGTGCAACTCCGAAAAAAGAGAATACAATAATATTCAATAACGTTACTAGTGTACAGTATATTTCTAACAAACTCACTACACACATCAATAGTGTCCTGGTGGTCATACTACAGCAGAGAGTTTGGAAGAATGTGCTTTTGATTAATTTTGGTGAATAATTATAATGTAAAATCTTCAATAACGTTACTATTATACAGTATATTTCTACCAAACTCACTACACACATCAATAGTCTCCTGTTGGTCATACTACAGCAGAGAGTTGATGAAATGCTGGACACCAGAGAGCATTCTGTGTCAGACCCCCCCTCGAACCTTGTGTCTTCTTCAGATGAGTCCTGAAGCTCGCTGGCAGAAGAAGGCTACAAGATTATTTCTGAAGTCTCTTCTGCACTGACATGCTTCTTCATTTGTTCCTCTCTTTGCTCCAGGTCTTTCTCCTTCTCTGCTCACTAATGAAATAAGCCCTTGGTCAAACTGCATGTTTATATTTGGCAGCCAGGTGCATAACCACACTAACAGTTGTTTTTTTTTTTGAGTAATCAAGCAGCTCTTCAAAGACACATCAAACACATCCCTCAAAAGATGGCCTTTTTTTACCCATGAAATGATCCGTGCATGCTTACAGATTCTCACAGACACACACACACACAGGGAGAGGGAGGAGAGGTGTGTGCTGGTTGTGCACAGGCCTAAAAAATAGTTGTTCTATCACCTGAGAGAGCACCAGGTCACATGCTGCAGGACCTGCTGGTCTGCTGCTGGAAATGACATACACAAACACACACACACACACACACACACACACACACACACACACACACACACACACACACACACACACACACACACACACACACACACACACACACACACACACCACACACACCCAACACACACACACACACACCACACACACACACACACAACCACACACACACCACACACACACACACACACCACTCTCGGGGCCCCTGTTAGTCACACGGTTCCATAATATAACTGGCAAAAATGTAAAATTTCATGCATCGGCCTACAGTGAGAGAATGGTTTAATCTGTTGGAATAGAGTAGAAATATCAAATATCACTACTTTTCTTCTAAATGAATGCTGACATTACAAAATGCATGGTTTTATATTGCAATGGCAGTGAGATCAAAAATGTGGTTTGAATGGAAGTCAATGAGGCATTTTTGAGAGAAATGAAATAATTCAAATAATGAAACAGGCGTTTAAAGGGTTAAAATCCTGAAAATTATTGAATGTTGATGTATGATAATTTAATAGCAGTTTTTCATGGGCGTATACATTTTTGCCAGGAAGGGTCCAGAGGGTGCAAAATGCATCACGAGAGTATACAAAACATGTAAGAGTAAACGACATTGGATTTCAAAAATGTTACTCAAAAGAAGACTTCTTGCAAAAATCCATGCCAAAAGCTGTAACAGCTGAAATGATCAACAAATCCAAAGAAAAGTCAGGAAAATGTAAAAAAATGCCCAAGGAGGGCACAAGGGTTAAGAAAGTTCTAGCTAAACAAGGGTATAAAAAGTAAGTAATGAATATATACAAAAAACACAATCAACAAGAAACATGAGTTGGACATTAGTGCAAGTACTTCTTAGTGCAAGAAATTAGGACTAGGATTTAGGACTAGAAATGAAGCCGAATCGTGAAAACATCTTCAGGTGCAGATGATGTACACAATAGTCAGGGCCGCCCGTGGCCAACTTGAGGCCCCAAGCGAGATTGTGTGATGGGCCCCCCCCCCCCCAAAAAAAATGTTGGGACACCAAGTAGTTTGGATTAAAAAAAATGTTGGGAGACTAAGTAGTTTTCAAAAAAATGGTATCATTAACAACAAAATTAATCAAAACCATATTCTTCCAAACTCTCTGCTGTAGTATGACCACAGGACACTATTGATGTGTATAGTGAGTTTGGTAGAAATATACTGTATAATAGTGAAGTGATTGAATATGATTGTATTCTTTTTTCGGAGTTGCACTTTGCAGACGGTCCCTGAGCACTCGTTTCTTCTCCGGCTGCGGAAAGAGACCAATTGAATGTGTCAGCTCGGAGGACGGCGCATATTGGCTTTTTTTTATCACATGTGATTGTAGTTTGTTGTCAACCTTACCACGGTACTTATGAGACGTAATTTGTGTCTGAACAACGTTTTGTTCATGAGTTATTGATCCGTGAAATCCGAATCTGCCGAATCTGCCAATATCGTTCCAACTTTACTCAACTCGAAAAGAGGATATCATCGTGACCGGATTAAAAATCATAAAACCATATTCCCCGGTAGTGAAAGGAGATTCTGCGCCTGCTACAGACAGAGACGGACATGATTCGGTCGAAACACAGGTGCTCGAGGCACTTAACGATCGTGGAGTGTACCTGAGGGCTGAGGAGATTGAGATCTGCCACACACTTGGGAAGCCGTCGGAAAGTGGATTCCAAAAGGTGATCATGAAACTTGTGAGCAGAAAGACAAAAATCCGTACGATGATCAACGCCAAGAAATTGAAAGGGACCGGAATCTACATTAACGAGCACCTCACGAAAAGGAACGCGGACATCGCAAAAACGGCGAGAGACCTGAGGAAGAGGAACAAAATGGAAGCTACTTGGACCAGGGACTGTAAAATATTCATCAAAACAAACGAAGGAAAAGTATCGATTGTGAAGGACAGTGAGGACTTATCTAAATATTAATGAACTCTGAGGATAAGAATACCACTTCCGCTTTTGGTAACGTATTGATAAATAATGCAATTACATCTATGTGCTTTTTTTCCTCTCTTCCTTCATCAAGCGTGAGTCAAAAGTTCCATCGACCACTCGATAATAATCCGTTATATTCAGTTTTGTATTTTATCCTGTGTGCTAAATAAATCCCATGTTTGTGATCAGTCATGAATTTACCCCCGTGTATGTACCATGAACTCAAATCACCCAGTCCCAGTGACCGGAGTAAACTCTAAGGATTTAAATCTCTTTGATGAAAATCTAATAAGACATAACTGTTCCGACTCTCACATTGACCCAGACTCTAATTTCTTCAGAAATCTTACCAACAACTGCTGCTACTACAGCGAAACACTTTTTAACATAGAACTCAAAGCTATTAATGGCTTTTCATTAATACACTTTAATGCCCGTAGCCTTAATGCAAATAGTGAAAAGATCCAACTATATCTTCAACTCATAAATAGATCTTTTGACATCATTGCAATCTCAGAGACCTGGCAAAATGACTCAAACACTGTTGACACTTTTTACCAGATTATGTGGCTTTTCATATGAATCGCAGACTTCAAAGAGGTGGAGGGGCTACCCTGTTAAAAACACACTTTCTGCCAGATTGTTAGATAGTCTCTCCCTCTGCTGTAACAACCTCTTTCAATCTGTCACCGTAGAAATTGAGCTTAAACAGAAAAAACATATACTCGTCTCATGCATGTATAGAAAGCCTGGAAGTAATCCTGAGGAATTGAATGAACAAGTAGAAAAAATGCTCAGAAAAAATTGCCAATTTTCTCAATTTGCGGAAAGAACCTGTAAATAATAAAGAACAAAAGACATACATAACTAAGCGGAACTTAAATGACAGTTCTCTAAATAAATTAAATATGAACTTAAAAAATGAAAAATGGCAAGAAGTATTTGAGACTCAAGATGTAAACAAATCCTATAATGAGTTTGTAAGGATTTTCGTGCAAAACATGAACGAATGTTGTCCATATATAAAAATTAAGATTTGCAAAAAGAATAATAATGACTCAAAACCCTGGTTCACTCGTGGACTGAAAAACGCTTGCTGTAAGAAAAATGCTCTCTACAGGAAAATGTTTGAAAAGTAAAAGCACTGAAGATGAAAGTCGTTATAAATTGTATAAAAACAAATTGACTACAATCCTTAGAAACTGTGAAAAACGATACTTCTCTGAAAAATTTGAAAATGCCATAGGAGATATGAAAACTTGGAAGGTATAAATAGTATAATTTAAGAAGAAAAGAAATGACAACAGAAATGAATTTAAGAAATTCCAAACCGAAGAAAAAACCCCAACAGATGTTGCAAATAGCTTTTTCAAATCTGGTGATAAATCAAATCTTAATAACGACCGATTTCTTTACTACCACCATTTTCAAAAATCTTGGAAAAACTCTTCAACAACCGTCTGGAGTAATTCTTCAGCAGATTTAGTATTCTATGCCCCAGCCAATATGGATTTCAGAAAAAATCCCTCTACTTCTTCAGCAGTAATTTAACTGGTTGAAGAAATTACCAACAACATTGAGAAAAAAATGATTACAGCTGGTATATTCATTGACCTTAAAAAGGCTTCGGATACTGTGAGCCATACTATACTGCTACACACATTAGAACATTACGGCATAAGGGGTCCAGCCAAAGAATGGGTTAAGAGTTATCTGAGAAATAGGCTACAACATGTGGATATAGACGAGGCGAAATCAAACAAGCTTCCTATAACATGTGGAGTCCCACAAGGTCCAAAACGTTCTGATTTATATCAATGACATAATCAACACCTCCGACATGTTCAAGTTCATTTTGTTTGCCGATGATACCACCATTCTCTGCTCCCATCATAATCTTGGCGATCTTGTTAAAATAGTGAAAGCGGAGTTAGAAATACTATGTAACTGGTTTGCAGTTGATAAATGATCTCTTAATGTGGCCCAAACCAATGACATGTTATTCAATACAGAGTCTGAGAGTACAAATGACTGTTATACGGATTTGTAATACTGAGATAGAGAAAGTTGGTGCATGTACATTTTTAGGACTGCTTGTTGACGAAAAACTCAACTGGAAGCACATATCTATTATGTACAAACTAAACTGTCAAAAAGGTATTTTGTTTCATACTAAGAACATTCTGGAGGAACAAATACTCCGAACTCTTTATAGTCTATTTCTCCCTTACCTTTACTACTGCTCCGAAATATGGGGAAACACGTACCCAACAAACCTACAAAAAATAATAACATCCCAAAAGAAAGTATTACGAATAGTCTGTGGGGTTGGTAAATATGAACATACAACTCCCATATTTAAAAAACTCAATCTATTCAATGTGTTGACATAGTAAAGCTTCAAACAGTACTGATTATGCACAACATTTTCCATAACAAATGCCTACTAACATTCAAAAGCAGTTCCAAAGCACAGTCAGGAAATACCCAGCGAGGCATCCTAACCTGTAGAACAACCATCCAATCACACAGCTGATCCATAAAGGGAGTTAGAGCGTGGAATGGACTTCACCCAGACCTTCCAAGTATCACTTGTCATCAACAATTCAAAACTAAATTTAAAAAAATGTATATTTGCAGATTACTCCAGCTAACATATTGGGTATTCCCAGAATAAATCAAACATTTTTAGAAATAATAACTTCTCAGTTTTTTATTTATTTAATATTGTTTACATTACTTTTTTTTATTTTTTCCTTCTTATTTATTTTCATCTTTGAGGTTGAATTATTATTTCAGCTGGAAATTGCCATGTAATTTTGTATCGGTGTATATGAGTGCATTTGTGTACTTATACACCTGAACATATGGTGCTTATGTATATTCTGTGTATGTGTGAACATATGAATTTTAAAAAGTCACTTGTAAATAAGTGTCCACAATGTTTATATGCATATATTATTATTATTTATTTGCCAAGTACATGTGTACATATATATATTTTTATATATAGTATTTTCCTTTTCAAAAAATTAGTCAACTGCTATTGACATGTGCAGAAAATGACCCTATATCTAGTTTTCATATATATATATGCATTTATTTATTTTTTCCCTAGTTTTTCTTTATACTCCTTAATTTCTATACGTTTTTGACGCAATAATGCCAATGTTATATTAGGATGATTCACGGGAGGGCTACTTCCCATAAGCTATGCTTCAGCCCTCCCGCTTCTACTCATTTTGTTTATCTTTGTGTGTGAATTATACTTTTTTCTTTTTTGGATGAATTACTAGAATAAAAAATATATATATATATATTTATATATATATTCCATCCAAATACAACTGTTTTTGACCTTTTTGGAAAGTTCAGCCTGACCTCTATAAATAAAATAAAACAGGGAAAACTAATACGGATCATAACGACTGAAGTTGTTTTCTTGCTCTCTCCTGGCTGCTGGTTCAGTGAGTTTTGGTCGTACAGTGATGAGACTTATACAAAGGAATCTGTGGAATCTCAGCTTTCATATGAAATGCGTTTGTGCAGATAGCACGAAGTAGAAAAGATCGCTTTTGCCAGTTATGTGCTAATGTAGCGTTAGCTCGTTTTAGTTTTAGACGATGTAGACGCTTGGTGTTGGACTTGTGTTTCGTTTAGGTAAAAATGGTTAATATCGTTGTTGTATCATCAAATCTCATTTAATCATAAGTATTACTGTAACATCATTCTCTGTTTATTTCCCACGGGTTGAATTCACATCTAGCCTCTAATTTCCACTTCCTTAGAACGTACTGAACACGTGAGTTTCAACCGTATGCTCAACACTTCTTGTACATTTGCTTGCTGAGGACCCTCCCCTTCCCTCCTTCTGTAGTGCATAAAGTGTTTGTATTTTCTTTTCTATGTTGTCAGCTCTTGTACGAACTTTTTGGTGCAAGACTCTGTCCTTTCAGCTGAAATAGATTAACCCTTTTAAATGCTTTTGGACTTTTATTGACTTTATTAAATAACAAAACTTTGCTTTAAACTTCTATTGTTTGTTCATTTCTTGCCAAACAGGTTGTTTCTGTTTTTTAAGTGGAATTTCTTCCACAATCGTCTGTTAGCTGAGTTTCTTCCCGTTAAGTGGGTATGCATAATTAATAAGTTGTTAAATGTTAAGAAGCCCTGAGACGCTGTTCCTCGGGAGCAATCGGGCTCAACAGGTTAAAGAGCAGATTTGGACTTCTCTCTGTAGATGTTTTACCATCGCTGATGACGCCAGTGATCAAGAGTTTAAATGTTGTTACTGTACTCTACTGAGTTATATCTCTCACAGGCTCCGCCCTCTACTGGACTCTAGGGGTACTACCCCTTGATCATATCATGCAAGCATTCATCCACTGAGACTTCTATAAACGAGCCGGCCCCGGGGCGGGCCTACCTGAATGCGCACGCATCTCACCGTATAAAAGCACACAGGTCTGCGCGTCTCGACTTCCCGGCGGTGATGACCCTGGCGGCGGAGCGTGTGGACCTACCGCTCCCCCCACCGCTGCCACCGAGGCCAGTAAGCCGCCTTCGACAGGGGTTCGCCTTCGACCCGTTGCCAGATATCTGCAAGTGTGTGGAGGCGACGTGGCGGCCATTGAGGACGAAGGCCCCAATAGCAGCCATGGCAGGTATCATCAGGCCGCAGGCAGCTGGTTGGGCGGAGGGAAAGAAACCTCTGCCCCCGCTGCCGGGACCGAGACACCTTAGAATATTTGGATAAAATGTTCAGGCTCGGGGCACAGATGGCGGCTGCGGCGAATAATCTCGGCGTGTTGGGTGTCTCCCTGATTACCCCTCAGACGGACACCCCCGCCCTCCCGCCTCAGGACGGGAGCGATTATCCGGACCGCTGCATTGGTCTCCGCCGCACAGCGGGGGCGGGTGATGTCCTTGGCCACAGTGGCGTCGCGTCACGTGTGGCTAGGACTCACCGCCCTATCCAAGAAGGACCGAGAGGATCTCCTTGAAGCCCCCGTGTCCACGGAGGGGCTCTTCGGGTCGATAACCTCGGTCACTCAGCGCTTTAGCCGCCTAGAGGAGGAGAGGGTGCAGCTTAGCCGCATGCTACCGCTGGCTCTTCGTCAGGCGCCGCAGCACGCTCCTCCACGGGCTTCCCTGCAGGCAAGGGAGCGCAGCGCGACGGTGAGACGAAGGGAGATGCGCCAGCACGGTGCTCCCGTTTTTTCCAGGCCCCCTGGGGGGTCCCGGGGGACGTGGTGCGCACTGGGTCCATACGGGGCTGGAGGGCTCTCCTCGCGTGCCTAGGGGCAGGAGGGGAGAGCCCTCCACACTATAGTCCACACACACTCTGCACGGGGTCAATGTCTGAGTGTGGGGGACATGGGGCACTTGCGCACTCCCCGTGCTCCTTAGGGACTCGGGAGAGGTGGTGCAAAGTGAGCCCATACAGGGCTGGGGACTCTCTCCATCTGCCTATTGGCGGGGGGGGGGGAGCCCTCAGCACTGTTTTCCGAGCACACTTTTCGCGAGGTAAGCGCTTCGGAGTGTGCTCTGTCAGGAGGGTGCGGTGCAGCGGCTGCTAACCAGAAAGCCGGTCAGGGGCAGTGGGGTGGAACAGTGTTGTTGGACGACAGCGCATGTATACATCGGGCCTGTGAGAGATATAACGAGGGGTTACGTATGGTAACCCTTGTTATATAAGCACAGACGGAGCCCTCTACTCGGGGCCCTGTCGGTCCTATGCCGCTCGCTGAAGAGAGGTGTAGGAGGACAGTCAGGAGGCGAGGCCTCCTTTTATACGGTGAGATGCGCGCGCATTCAGGTAGGCCCGCCCCGAGGGCCGGCTACGTTTATAGAAGTCTCAGTGGATGAATGCTTGCATGATATGATCAAGGCTCCGCCTGTGCTTATATAACAAGGGTTACCATACGTAACCCCTCGTTCGTTGACTGCGATCATTAAAGAACAGTTCAAAAAACGGAATCCTCTCAGGTCAGATTAGAGTAGGAACCAGGGGTGTAACGCTGCCGGAGCGCACCGGAACGCCGCTACGGCACTTCAGTAATTGCAGTACCCATAAGGAGCTGTACACATGCCGTATTTTTGGCGTGGCTGTGTCTTTAGCTGTAAGCCTAGTGGCGGTCTGTTCATCTGTCATATGATTATACAATAACGCCATCGAAAATAATATGCTACAGAAAAGTACAAGTACTTCTGGGTCTCTGTGTTTCATTAAGCTCAGCCCTGTGTGTGTGTGTGTGTGTGTGTGTGTGTGTGTGTGTGTGTGTGTGTGTGTGTGTGTGTGTGTGTGTGTGTGTGTGTGTGTGTGTGTGTGTGTGTGTGTGTGTGTGTGTGTGTGTGTGTGTGTGTGTGTGTGTGTGTGTGTGTGTGTGTGTGTGTGTGTGTGTGTGTGTGTGTGTGTGTGTGTGTTTGTGTGTGTGTGTGTGTGTGTGTGTGTGTGTGTGTGTGTGTGTGTGTGTGTGTGTGTGTGTGTGTGTGTGTGTCAAGGTGCGCTCTGATAGTTCTAAAATAAGCACTACACCCAGGGTAGAAACAGACTCTTACTCTGTGTCTGAGGGTCCAGGTTCATCACTGAAGGTTGGAGGAAGCCAGTCTTTAGACCGGTCACTCTTCAGAGACAGACAGCTGGAGACTGGAGACTCTGCTCTCTGTCTGTGGAAACAACACATGTTTTAAACATCATTAGCTAATTTAAAGAGCAGATTTGGACTTCTCTCTGTATGTAGATCTTTTACGATCGCTGATGACGCCAAGGATCATGAGTTTAAACTTTATTACTGTACTCTACTGAGTTTCTTCACTGCGATCATTAAAGAAAAGGTTAGATTATCAGAAAACAGAAAAACTGAATCCTCTTCAGGTCAGTTTACAGCAGAAACTCTTACTTTGTGTCTGAGGGTCCAGGTTCATCACTGAAGTCTGGAGGAAGCCAGTCTTTAGACGAGTCACTCTTCAGAGACTGACAGCTGGAGACTGGAGATTTGTCCTCTTCCTCCTCTTTTAAATCACTCATCTTCTCCAGTCTGAGAGATAAACCAGTAACACTGCAGACACACACACACACCACACACACACACACACACACACACACACACCACACACACACACACCACACCACACACCACACACACACACCACACACACACACACACACACACACACACACACACACACACACCACACACACACACACACACCACACACCACACATTATAATAACTCACTGGTTTAATCTAAACCAGCATAATAATAAACTTGGTTAAAGAACATCAATCAGTCAGACTTCAGACAGGCCGCTCTCCATTTTGACTGCGCTGGGCTGTCATGTTATGTTGCTTTGATGAATCAGAAAACGGAAGATGTACACCACTTGCAGAAGTCTCATTGGACTCTAGGACGCTGATGTTCTGACATCACTAAAACAGAGTAAATAATGTGTTAGAAAGCAGATCCTGGTGTTAACACTCACCCTGTTCTCCTCCTGCTCCGTCCAGGTGTAAATGGCGTCTGACTTCATACTTTAACTTAACACCCTCACCTGTCTGCCGCTCCTCCTCTCGAGTCATCACCAGCCCTACCAGCTGACCCAGTTCACATGCAGGGACTTTGTTCAGTGAGATAGAAATAGAGCTAAAAACAAGCTCAACTATACGGAGCCTGGAGGGTTCATAGAGAGAAAAATAAATAAAACGTGGCAACGCTTTATTATCTCGTGCGCACGAGATAATAAAGCGTGGCCACGTTTTAAATACAACGAGGCAAGGCAACGCTTTATTAACTCGTGCGCACGAGTTAATAAAGCGTTGCATCACAGAATTCTGGCAGTGCACGTCATTCATTCGAGTGTGTGTGTGTGTGTGTGGGTGGGGGGGGGGCATTTGTTTATGATATTGTCGTGCACTCCGGCAGGACTATAGCACTACATCGAGATTAAGATTAAACGGATTTCTTTCACTTGGGAATACACATATATATGGAGAACCAGATGTGTGTAAATTACTGTTTGTGTCATTTGAAAACAATGCCAGTGGTGTCGGACACACACACACACCACCACACACACACGAACACCACACCAGAGCGGAGCTGAGCGCAAACACACACACATCATGCGCCATGGTGACCGGACATCTCCTTCATAAAACGAGTAATAGGGGGAATACTCGGGCAGTATGATGTGTGTAGAGGTGTGTGTGGTGTAGAGGTGTGTGTGGTGTAGAGGTGTGTGTGGTGTAGAGGTGTGTGTGGTGTAGAGGTGTGTGTGGTTAAACCCAGCAGCCTCGATCTCTATGCAGCTGTTCTAATGAAGGGAAACACGGTGAAGTAAACAGTAAAAGGCACAGCTCTTTGCAGCTGGTGCGGCTCTTCTCAGATTCTGCTGAGTTACACGTTACTGCCTCCAGTGCCCTGTACGACGAGCCAGTTCAACAGACCCTGGATATGTTTGAGTTACCCGGCTTAACTAACCCTAACAAACGCGATCTCGCTAAGCGGTCCTACGAAGCTGGTTATCAACTCAGTAAATCAACCAGGGTTTCTCTGTCCGGCTGAGAGCGCGTTCACGTCAAAGGGACGGGGTTAGCGACATTTGACCAATCACAAACATGGAGAAGCGTGCTGACAGCGCAGCGTCATACTTCATGAATGATAGTAAATAGCAAATCCTGCTTCGTAGTACAGGCCACTGGTGCCGCAGAGATTTCTTAAGTGAAGGAGGTTTTCCTTCTATAAAACAGCTGTGGGCAGCAGATACTGTGAGAGTCCCGGACAGGAATTCATAGATCAAAGCAGACAGAATCCGGTGCTTAAACAAATAGCTCTAAACCCCTGGCCAAAATGTCCCTAAATGATGAGTTTGAAATATATCTCAAATAATGTATGCACTGCCATTTCTCCACATAAACATAACAGTCTGCAATGAAACGGTTGTCTCCTCTGTGCTCCACTTCCTACTTGGCGCACCGGTAACTTTCTCGTGCGAACGAGAAACTAACGAAATACTATCTCGTGCGAACGAGAAATATATCGTGCGCGCGAGATACTTATTTTTCTCTCCATGAACCTTTAGGGGCTCCGTACAACTAAGTTGTTGAAATACATATATTAAAACCACAGTGTGAAAATAACCCAGTAAACATCCTGCATTCAAAACCTCACTTAAGTTAAAGTGTGTAGATATTAAGTACTCTAGTGTTGACGGTGCAATAAATTGTTCCCTATTATATATATATATTTTGTTTCTGGATGAATCACCCTGCTGCATTTACTGCATATATTACTGTATTCTTCCCAGAGTATGAAAGGCCTTTTCTGTTATTGGCACCAGGAGCCTATGCATGTTGAGGTTTCAACCACATTAACATTTATTCTTCACAATTAACTTAAGACGATCACAACTGTGTTTAAATTATAGTTGGATCAAGAGGTTAATAGACAATTTATTAACAACAGGCTGTCAGCTGTGTTTACTCCTGTCATTCAAACAGGACACTCTGACCAGGGGGCGGGGCTTATCTCCATGTAAATACTGTCGTAGAAACCAACTACACAAAATGAACATATTTGACCGTGATTTAATTGTAATACTCGTTTCTAATGATGCCGAAGTACACATACTGATACCGGTTAGTAAAAACCTTGAATTCATGCTTTGACAAGTCTGCAGACAGACGGCAGGCGAAACACCTTTATAATATATTGTGCGGTTAGTATTGGACTACAAGATAGATGCAGGCCTGTACAGGTAGAGTTTTTAAAGCATGAGTGAGGCGGTTGGGTTGTGGAGGTGTGGTTACAGCAATGGTGCTTGGTTGGCGCCTGGGCCTTGTTGGCGTGGCCTGGGCCTGGTGGGGGGGCCCAATGTGATATCTTTGCATGGGGCCCAGAATCCCTGGCGGCGCCCCTGGTTGTGTGAGTGTATGGCCAGAGGGCAGGACCTATAAACACATTTCCTACCCAATAGCATTGTGAGGCTGAACAAAAGGACCTTTTGACTGTGTAAATGTAGTCTTTTAAAAAAACAAAACATTTACTGACTTTTTTTAGGATAGCTTAAAGTAATGTTGTAAAATTACAACCGGGGGCCTTACAGGGTTAAGGGCTATTGTTTATTGTTATTTACTTTAAGATGTTTATTCTTAACCAATAATTGCATTTAAAACTCTTATTTGAATGATGTGTGTGTCTCTGTATTCCTGATGATACACTGAGAGAATGAGCTCATAGGGCTGCTCATCACCATAAGCTCAACAGTCTGTATATTGCACTACATTTGTATAATGTAAGCTTCGTTGATACTTTGCCTTAAATAACCCCTTATTTTCTAGTGAGATTTATTTTTATGTTCATATAATAGTGATTTCAATGCCACCCCAAAATGATCACTGGTTCCATCCTGGCCAGCCCCTGAAAATGTTTACAACTTTTCAAACCCTTGTTAATAATTCACTTTTCTCTGGGCGATAGTTTATGTCATTGTGCATCACTTCACCGACTTTGGTCGGCGGAGGAGCCGCTGCCGGTTGCTTTGCCAATGGCCGGGCCGCCGGTGACCGCGCCTGCGGCGGAAACGCCGGTGGTGGAAACCGCCGGTCAGTCGGTCCGTGGCAGAGCCAACGGTTTCACGCGTAGAAAGCACACAGGCAGCCGGTACACACAGTATCACACATACAGACACTCAGGTCACACAGAAGCAGATAGTGAGCACACTGCAGCCAGAGTGGCTGAGTCTGTTCTGGAGGATGTTGTCATGGATGAGGATTTATTAAGGTTGCCTGTTAAAAGGAAAAACAAGAAGTGAGCAAAGGCAGTGTGCACAAAAAGGGAAGGTGTCAAAGACAGAGTCGCTGTGTTCCTCCTCTCAGCCAGAGGGAGTCACAGAGGACTCAGAGGACAGTGACAGGAGTCATTCTTTGACATCGTTGAGGTAGAAAAGGGAGAGGATATTCTTTCCAGAGGATCAGATCCTTTCTGGCGGGAACTAAGGGGATGAGGGCGGTGAAGTTAGAGAATTATTTTGCTGATTTGCAGATTTTTCACAATTCTGCCAGGGCTTTCATGCGGCGCCCAGAAGCCTTAGGGGAACCTGTCTTCAGCAGCCCAGAGAAGGCTAGGTTAAAGAAGATACTTCAGAGGATTAGAGAGCAAAATGCAAATAATGATGAATAAGTACATCTTGTTTTTACTTTTTCTCTTTTATTTTTCTTCAGCCAGGTTTTTGATTTTGTTAGGATGCAACTATAATTTCATTATGAGTGACATAAAGCTGGGCTCTTTAAATATTAACGGTGCTCGAGGGGATGCTAAGAGAGCATCTTTATTTACTTTATTAGGAAACAAGAATTTAAATGTGACGTTTCTCCAGGAAACTCACAGTACTGCTGAGAACGAGAGTGACTGGAGGAGGGAATGGGGGGGGAGGGCTTCTTCAGCCATAAGTGCAGCAATAGTGGAGGGGTTGCAATTCTCTTTGCGAGGGGCTTTACACCCTTCTCCTGTACGGTCGATGAGGTCATCCCAGGCCACTTGCTAAAAATAAATGCTGAATTTGAAAAGGTGAAAATATGTTTTATAAATATTATGCTCCCAGTGTGGGCGCAGAGAGGCTTTTGTTTTTTGAGAAACTGAAACATACTCTTAGCACCTGTGATAGTGAGGAGTATCTGTTCCTGGGGGGTGACTTCAACTGCACAGAGAACCCTGTGCTGGATAGGAACCACCAGGAACCGCATGCTGCCTCGAAGAGTGCCTTAATAAGACTAACAGAAACCTTTGAGCTGTGTGATGTTTGGAGGCACTTCCACCCGGGCCAGCGGCAGTACACGTGGGTGCACTCTAGGGATAACCTGTTGTCTCTAGCTAGGCTGGACCGTGTGTATGTTTTTAACCATCACATTAATGTGAGCAGAAGCTGCTCCATCAGTCCAGTGGGAATCTCTGACCATTCCCTCGTACAAGTCTCAGTTTTTATTAATCATGTTAAGTGTAATAGTGCGTATTGGCACTTTAATGCTTCTCTGTTGGCCGACAACCATTTTAAAATTTTTTAATTTTTTGGGAAAACTACCGTTTATCTAAGGTGAGTACAATTCTCTTCAGCAGTGGTGGGATGTAGGTAAAGTGAAAATCAAGCAGCTTTGCCTACAGTACACTTTCAATGTCACAAAGGACATGGCTAGATCTCTGAGAGCTCTGGAGAGAGAAGTGGTGGAGCTGCAGGGATTGGCAGACTCCACAGGAGAGCGAGAACATGTTGAAGTTTTCAAAAGTAAAAACTCAGCTCTGTCTGACCTGCTGGGGTTTTCTGCTCAGGGTGCTCTGGTCAGATCCCGGTTTCAGAACATCGTGGAAATGGATGCTCCCTCTCACTTTTTCTTTGGTCTCGAGCGTAAGAATGGTCAGAGGAGGCTGATGCACTCCCTGCGATCCAATGCTGGGCAGCTGCTTCAGGAGTCCGCCGACATTCGTCAGTGTGCTGTGGAGTTCTACAAAGAGCTCTACAAAACAGAGTTCCAGGCCGAGCCAGAGGTGGCGCAGTCGTTCTATGAGGGCCTTCCTAAGGTCCCTGAGGAGGACCATGCAGAGCTGGAGGCAGAGCTCTCTGCCCAGGAGCTGCAGGAGGCCCTGCAGAGCATGCAGAGTGGGAAGGCTCCTGGCATAGACGGCCTGCCTGCAGACTTCTATAAGGCTCTCTGGCCGGTTATAGGAGACGACCTGCTGAGTGTGCTCAGAGACAGTCTAAGTAACGGGAGGTTGCCTCTGAGTTGCAGGAGAGCTGTGCTCACTCTCCTCCCTAAGAAAGGAGACCTGCAGGAGATTAAGAACTGGCGTCCTGTGTCTCTACTCTGTACCGACTACAAACTGCTTTCCAAAGTGTTAGCAACGAGGCTGAGAAAAGTGATGGAGCATGTCATTCATGTAGACCAGACATACTGTGTACCCAGCAGGTTGATAACTGACAACGTAACTCTAATTCGAGATGTTTTGGACCTCTCCGGTTCATTGGGCTGTGAGCTTGGTCTGATTTCTCTAGACCAAGAAAAGGCTTTTGACCGAGTTGAGCACCAGTACTTGTGGCAGACGCTGGAAGCTTTTGGGTTCAGCTCTGGTCTCATAGCCAAGATCCAGGTCTTGTACAGGGACATTGAGAGTGTACTGAAGATAAACGGTAGTTTGTGTGCTCCTTTTGAAGCTCAGAGAGGAGTCAGACAGGGCTGCTCTTTGTCCGGGATGCTCTACTCCCTGGCCATAGAGCCGTTTTTACACCGTTTAACCTCTTAAGGACGAGGGTCCCTCCAGTGGACCCCTCCCACAGTTTTTTTTCGAGACTATGTCTCAGGGCTTCTTAACATTTATGAAACTATTAATGTTCCATACCCTTTTAACGGGAAGAAACTCCGCTAACTGACAATATGAACCATTTTTTGCTAAAAGAAACACAATAGTAATACCAAGCCTTTGAATTAGCATTGAGCGAAAAAATGCTAACTAATGCTAACGGACTTTTGCACAGAACTCACCGTAGAAATGCCCTTATTACTTATCGTATCTGCACAAACAAGATATCCGATTAAAGCTGAGATTCCACAGATTCCATACATGTAATGTCATCACTGTACGACCCCGAATTCGCGGAGCTATCAGCCAGAAAAGAGAAAGTAAACAACATCCGGTTTCAAAAAATATTACAATAATTACGTCTTACGTTTTTTGATTTGTGATCAAAAGTTGTGTTCAACGGAATAAAAACGCCGCTCAAGGTTAATCCAATGTCTCTGTGTCACGTAGACATTTTTACTGATAATCCATCATCACATTTATGGCAATATACTGGGTATAAAGTTTTGCAGTCCAGGGCTGTACTTTCAGATATGCTTCGTTTGTATCTCTATTCCGTCCGCAGATGTAATGTTTACGTGGATTTGGGAACTGCCCATCTATTCTATTGGATCTAACGGTTAAGAAAAAGGTGTAAATCGACCAATGGGTTCCAGAGATATGGTCCTGCGTAAAGTATAAAGAATGCCAGCCGGCGTCAGCACGTTACGCCGCAGACTCTACGCAGTGTTTACTACGTAAGGAAGCAGGAATTGCAGCAGGACCAAGAGCGCACGGAGCCTGTGCTCCGTGGGTCCTGGGTCCTGGGTCCTGGGTCCTGGGTCCTGGGTCCTGGTCCTGGGTCCTGGGTCCTGGGTCCTGGGTCCTGGGTCCTGGGTCCTGGGTCCTGGGTCCTGGGTCCTGGGTCCTGGGTCCTGGGTCCTGGTCCTGGGTCCTGGGTCCTGGGTCCTGGTCCTGGGTCCTGGGTCCTGGGTCCTGGTCCTGGGTCCTGGGTCCTGGGTCCTGGGTCCTGGGTCCTGGGTCCTGGTCCTGGGTCCTGGGTCCTGGTCCTGGGTCCTGGTCCTGGGGTCCTGGTCAGCAGATAACAGAGCAGATTACAAGATTTGCGTTTAGGACTTTTTCTATACTTTGACTTTTGTCAAATAATGGCTCGCAGGAAAGAGATTTTTACTACTTTACAGGCAATGGAAATTGTGACTAATGTTGACAGCGATGCAGATATGTTACCTGTTGATTCTGAGTCAGACGACGAGGATCTCCTGCAGCCAGAACGGGACCCGGATCGCTGTGACTCTGATGATGAAATTCATGGGAAAGGTATGTAATCGCTCTGTTTTTATCTATTACTTATTTGGTGTACGATTATTCATATAGTAAATAAAAGCGTCTGCTAAATGAAATGTAATGTAATGTAAATTCACGCGCTCAAAATGGCATGTTTGGCAGGAATTAGAGGGATTATTTACAAAATACCAAATAGTGTTTCTTGTCTGTTACATTTTATTTAATCGTTTATTTGGCATTTAAGAAGTTTACATTTTACAAACATGGCAGAATTTACTAAAGTATAGGCCAGTGTTCATCTATAGTCACTAAATGTATTGCATTCACACACTCAAAATGGCATGTTTACTGCCAAGGAAACAGGAATTACAGGAATTCATCTAATCTCTTTGTTTTTCCACATTTGTCTTCATAGTGATGGAGATGAGGATGAAATGGCTTCTGGACCCCCACCATTGTCTACTTTCACCCAGCCCACACCTGTCTCCCCCTCACATTCCTCAACTTCTGCCTCATCTTTCACTAGAAAGAGATCTGCACCAGTATTGGCCACTCAGCCTGCATCCAAAAAGCTCTCACTTCCAAAGCTACCATCGTCTGCTTTCTACAGCTTTCTGCAGCGTCAGATACATCTGTAAAACCCAGGACGCGTGGCCGAGGTGGGGCTCCTGCTCCTCAGCCAGGGAAAGGAAAACCCAGGAAGCGTGGCCGAGGTGGGGCTCCTGCTCCTCAGCCAGGAAAAGGAAAACCCAGGACGCGTGGCCGAGGTGGGGCTCCTGCTCCTCAGCCAGGGAAAGGAAAACCCAGGACGCGTGGCCGAGGTGGGGCTCCTGCTCCTCAGCCAGGGAAAGGAAAACCCAGGAAGCGTGGCCGAGGTGGGGCTCCTGCTCCTCAGCCAGGGAAAGGAAAACCCAGGACGCGTGGCCGAGGTGGGGCTCCTGCTCCTCAGCCAGGGAAAGGAAAACCCAGGACGCGTGGCCGAGGTGGGGCTCCTGCTCCTCAGCCAGGGAAAGCAAAACCCAGGAAGCGTGGCCGAGGTGGGGCTCCTGCTCCTCAGCCAGGAAAAGGAAAGCCCAGGACGCGTGGCCGAGGTGGGGCTCCTGCTCCTCAGCCAGGGAAAGGAAAACCCAGGACGCGTGGCCGAGGTGGGGCTCCTGCTCCTCAGCCAGGGAAAGCAAAACCCAGGAAGCGTGGCCGAGGTGGGGCTCCTGCTCCTCAGCCAGGAAAAGGAAAACCCAGGACGCGTGGCCGAGGTGGGGCTCCTGCTCCTCAGCCAGGGAAAGGAAAACCCAGGAAGTGTGGCCGAGGTTCTTCCTCTTCCTCCATGTGCTCCACAGTGCATGCAGCCTTCAGTGGACGGACTGTCAGGAGGAAAGTGAAACAGGCTGGTGTGTGGCAGACTAAGACTGTTCCCGTTCCTGACGGTGTGTTGGACTACAACCGAAGCATGGGTGGCGTGGATGTGTCTGACGCTTTGAGTCGGGTACTACAGCGTTCTCCACAAACAATGAAATGGTACAAGACTTTTTTTTACCCTTTTCTGGACATTGTAGTGGTGAACAGCTTCCTTCTCCACAAGGAGCTGTACAAGATGAAGAGTGACCCCAGCAGGACAAAGCCACAGAAGACTTTCAGGGAGCAGCTTGCTGCAGAAATGTTGGAATATGCTGAAGGCTCTGCACCCCCCCACCACCACCACTCCCATGCGGGCCCATGTTTTATGGGAAAGATGTCCGTATCAGGAAGAACTGCAGGAACTGCCATGATGCTGGCAAAAAGAGGGTGAAGACACCTTTGCACTGCGTGAAGTGCCAGGTCCCTCTGTGCTTGACTCCCAAAAAGAATTGTTACCAGGAGTGGCATGCCAAAATATTGTAACATTCAGGAGGTAAGTTATAAAGTCTACCTATCTAGAGTGTGGTTTTATTGTATAGTGTTTGTAAAATGTTTGAAATAAATCTGTAAAATGTTTGAAATAAATCTGTAAAATGTTTGAAATAAATCTGCTCCAGAGTCAAACTTCATTTTGTATGTTTTTTTTATTTTTCACAACAGTTGTATTAGGATGGAATGAATACCTATAGTGATAATTCAAAGTAATGAAATGATTTTTACAGTGAAAAAGGTCAAATGGAACTGATGGTTCCCAAATTACCCAGAGGTGAGTCCGCCTGGACTTTATTTTTCTAAATCTCTCTAAAAAGGTCAAATGTCACTTGTTTTGCATCAATCTTGATACAGGGTACTTATTATATTTTATAGTTTGGATTCCTAAAGCTTTTAGTCTGCCATCCCATCATTCAAGGCTGGTTTTCACTATAAGTCATGTTTTATTTTTAGATTAGATTAGAATTTACATGTTTTTACTATGTTCCATCTGAATTTACTTTAAAAAAAAACATCTATATTGATTCTGACACTTCTACATCTCACAGATGTAACCTTGCTTTGAGAGAAAAGACTATTCATTTACCCCTTTTAGACTGAAGATATAGTCTTGTTGTGTTAGTGGCATTTTCGAGCCTGAAACCTGAAAAAGAGGCTCAGTGCTTAAGAGGTTAAGGTCAAAGTTACAGGGTTTCTCTTTTCCTGGCTGTAGGGATGTTTCTAAATTGACAGATGACATAATGGTCTTTGTTAAAAAACAAGATGATATCAATGTTTTAACTGAAACTGTGAGCAACTTTTGCAAATTCTCATCTGCTAGAGTCAACTGGGGGAAAAGTGAGGCCTTAGAGAGAGGGCAGCATTGACAGGTTGTTTTTACCTGGGGGCCTTGGTTGGAAAAGGGCAGGGTTAAAGTACCTGGGTATTTATCTTGGTGATGACACGTTTTGTTTGAAACACTGGGACGGGCTTATAGAGAAAGTGGAAGGCCGGTTAAAGAAGTGGAAGTGGATCCTTCCCAAACTTTCTTTTAAAGGGCGTATCCTTATTCTAAACAACCTTGTTTCCTCCATGCTGGCTCACCGGCTGGCATGCACCGACCCGCCCGTAAACCTGCTGTCCAGGGTGCAGGCTCTCATGGTGGACTTCTTCTGGGACCGCATGCACTGGGTCCCTCAGAGCGTCCTGTTCCTGCCAAAGGAGGAGGGGGGACATGGCCTGGTTCACCTGGCGAGCAGAGGGGCTGCCTTCAGGCTCCGGTTCGTCCAGAGGTTCCTGACTGGACCTGCTGACCTGGTCTGGAGACCCGTAGCTCGGGTCTTATTGGAGCGCTGTGGTGGGCTGGGTCTGGCTGAGTCGCTGTTCCTGATGGATCTGAAAGGATTACGCCTGAATAATCTCTCGAGGTTCTATGGAGGTCTCTTCAAGGTGTGGGGACTACTCAGAAAAGAGAGACCAGAGTGCTGTGGCTCACTGTTCTGGCTCCTCAGAGAGCCGGTGGTCCGTGGATCTCGTTTTGTGTGTGGAGTGGGCCTTCTCTACAACAGAGACTCTGTGAAGAGAGGATCCTCACGCTGGGCCAGGTGGTGGAGGGTGTGGCCCCCGCCTGGACAACGCTGCAGGCCTGGCCTCACGTCTGAGCCTCAGGTCAGTCCGGGTGGTCCGCCTCCTGCTGCAGAGCTGGAAACAGCAGCTCAGCCAGTCAGAGCTGGCACTGATCGCTGCTCACTGCAACGGACTGAAGTCTCCAAATGACAATGACTCTTTTCCAGAGATGCGATGTTTTCCTGATCTCAGTTGTGAGGGTTTTTGTTTTGTGAAAGTTGAACAATGTTACTGATTTTAAGTTTAGCACCATGATTAGGAACCTTTATATTTGGCTCCAAATAAACATTTATAATATTTATTTAGTTTTCCCCGTGTTTACTGGCTTTAAAACAATCCAGGAAATCTAATCTGTGGTGATTTTTCACATTTTAATCAATTCAACTGAGTGGAAACTGGACATCAAATACAATTCAAATAAATACAAACATGAACACGTATTTTTCACGAGACAGCAGAGAGATCCAGCTCATAGAATAAAAAGTCTTGCTGTATCTTTGAGTCTTTGGCTGAAAAACATTCGGGGACATTTAAAAAAGTTTTCCTGACGTTACCCTCGGAGATCTCCGATGTTTCAGAGTCTTCTGGAAGTTCACAACACACACAAATACCTGTACTTTCTACTTCTTCCATGTTGAACCCAAATACCTGTACTTTCTACTTCTTACATGTTGAACACAAATACCTGTACTTTCTACTTCTACATTTTGAACCCAAATACTTGTACTTTCTACTTCTTCCATGTTGAACCCAAATACCTGTACTTTCTACTTCTTACATGTTGAACCCAAATACCTGTACTTTCTACTTCTTACATGTTGAACCCAAATACCTGTACTTTCTACTTCTCACATGTTGAACCCAAATACCTGTACTTTCTACTTCTAACATTTTGAACCCAAATACCTGTACTTTCTACTTCTTCCATGTTGAACCCAAATACCTGTACTTTCTACTTCTTCCATGTTGAACCCAAATACCTGTACTTTCTACTTCTCACATGTTGAACCCAAATACCTGTACTTTCTACTTCTTACATGTTGAACCCAAATACCTGTACTTTCTACTTCTTCCATGTTGAACCCAAATACCTGAACTTTCTACTTCTTCCATGTTCCAAACAGGCTGGTTCCTTTAGTCTGAATGTGTGTTTGGTGGCGTGATCATTATTATTTAGAGTCATTGCGTGCCTATTGATTTGAACACGATCCGTGTATCCATCATTTCCTGGTCTTCTCTAAAGAAGAGGGACCAATGGAAACGTTGTCATGTTGCCGTTGTTCAGCATGGAAACATTCATTAGCTAACAATGACATTATTGTTCTATTAATATAAAGGGAGGTCAGGTACTCTTTAAAACAGCTGCTAGTTATGGGTACTTTTTACTGAAGCACATTTCAAAGCCTCTTTACTTTTACTTGAGTAAAGAAGTTTAGTCAGTACTTCTACTTTCACCAGAGTATTTTTAAACACGAGTATCTGTACTTCTACTTGAGTAAAGGATGTGTGTACTTTTGCCATCTCTGCAGACTAATGGGAAAGTCTTGCTGTCTCCGCAGGGGGTGAGGCTGTCGTCGGGCAGATTAGGGACAGAGTAGTGTCCCGTGGGGGGGTCAGGATGTGTCTCCGCCCCGCAGGACTGGTACTGTTTGAGGCGGATGTGCCAGGCCAGGCTGCAGACGGCCGACACCGTCTTGAACTGGTGGATCACGTTCCTGGGAATGAAGTAGATGTCGTCGTGGCAGAGCCGCGTTCGAACGTATCGAACCCCCTCCCTGCGCAGCTGGTTCAACTTAGCGTCGTCCACCCACTGCACACACTGCGCTCACACACACACACACACAACACACACACACACACACACACACACACACACACACACACACACACACACACACACACACACACACACACACACCACACACACACACACACACACACACACAGCACTTTAGTAACAGCTGAAATGAGGGGGATGAGGCTAGAAGGATCTGTTTGGTATTTGGAGCAGAACACTTCAGAGACATGTTTTTATCCGTGTATATATCTGAGACCTATAATATATGCCTACAAATAGCATGAGAGGAGACCTTTAGAGATGACATGTTACCCATACTAAACATGTTATCAGTATATTTGTAACTCATATATGTGATTATAATAATTTGAATCTCCTGACCTGGGACACCGGGGGCTCGTAGAGGTCGAGCTGCAGCCGCTGCACCACCTCGTTAAAATCTCCAGCCTGAAAACACACCACGTCTTTGGTGACCCGGGGACCGTTGTTCCTGTAACACACGCTTTATTAGGGTCTTTAACAGAAATAACGTCAATAACGGGTGATATTTATAAAAGACACACACACTCTCTCTCTCTCCTCCCTCTCTCACCCCTCTCTGAAGCTCACGGCCTTCAGCAGTCCCACGGCGGCGGTGCTCTTCCAGTCGAAGCTCTGACCCACGTGGTCAGCGTGGGCTTTGGTCCGGTCCTCGTACAGAACCTCTCGGGCTCGCTGGCTCGAGGGAGGTAGTGCAGGTTCTTTATCTCGTTCATGGACCTGCAGGAAACATGTGGGGAGGAGAGGAGATGATTCAGTGACCCCCCCTCTCTGTGCATACTGTACTGTAATTAATGCACACAATGTACACAATATCTGGTATTTGTATTTCCGGCTGTGGAGACATTGCTCTTCATGTTGTTTGCAGACTCAGAAGGAACTGAGATACTGTATTCCCACTCAACTCAAAGACACGCATGCATGTAGCACCGTCACAGCTCCCTTAGGAACAGGGTTCACTGAGGACCTGCACACACTCGTCTGTGTTGGATGTGGTGTGTGTGTTACATGTTGTGTTACATGTTGTGTTACATGTTGTGTTACATGTTGTGTTACATGTTGTGATCATGTTGTGTTACATGTTGTGATCATGTTGTGTTACATGTTGTGATCATGTTGTGTTACATGTTGTGATCATGTTGTGTTACATGTTGTGTTACATGTTGTGTTACATGTTGTGATCATGTTGTGATCATGTTTGATCATGTTGTGATCATGTTGTGATACATGTTGTGTTACATGTTGTGATCATGTTGTGTTACATGTTGTGATCATGTTGTGTTACATGTTGTGTTACGTGTTGTGATCATGTTGTGTTACATGTTGTGTTACATGTTGTGATCATGTTGTGTTACATGTTGTGATCATGTTGTGTTACATGTTATGATCATGTTGTGTTACATGTTGTGATCATGTTGTGTTACATGTTGTGTTACATGTTGTGTTACATGTTGTGATCATGTTGTGATCATGTTTTGATCATGTTGTGATCATGTTGTGATACATGTTTGTTACATGTTGTGATCATGTTGTGATCATGTTTTGATCATGTTGTGTTACATGTTGTGATCATGTTGTGATCATGTTGTGTTACATGTTGTGATCATGTTGTGATACATGTTGTGATCATGTTGTGATCATGTTGTGTTACATGTTGTGATCATGTTGTGATCATGTTGTGTTACATGTTGTGATCATGTTGTGATACATGTTGTGATCATGTTGTGATCATGTTGTGTTACATGTTGTGATCATGTTGTGTTACATGTTGTGATCATGTTGTGATCATGTTGTGATACATGTTGTGTTACATGTTGTGTTACATGTTGTGTTACATGTTGTGATACATGTTGTGATCATGTTTGATCATGTTGTGATCATGTTGTGATACATGTTGTTTACATGTTGTGTTACATGTTTTGATCATGTTGTGATCATGTTGTGATCATGTTGTGTTACATGTTGTGATCATGTTGTGATCATGTTGTGATACATGTTGTGTTACATGTTGTGTTACATGTTGTGATACATGTTGTGATCATGTTGTGATACATGTTGTGTTACATGTTGTGTTACATGTTGTGTTACATGTTGTGATACATGTTGTGATCATGTTGTGATCATGTTGTGATCATGTTGTGATACATGTTGTGTTACATGTTGTGTTACATGTTGTGATCATGTTTTGATCATGTTGTGATCATGTTGTGATCATGTTGTGATCATGTTGTGTTACATGTTGTGTTACATGTTGTGTTACATGTTGTGATACATGTTGTGATCATGTTGTGTTACATGTTGTGTTACATGTTGTGTTACATGTTGTGTTACATGTTGTGATCATGTTGTGATACATGTTGTGTTACATGTTGTGTTACATGTTGTGATCATGTTGTGATCATGTTGTGTTACATGTGTTACATGTTGTGATCATGTTGTGTTACATGTTGTGTTACATGTTGTGTTCATGGACCCCTCCTTTCTGTTGTGTGATTGTGACGTGCTTTATGTGACATGTGTGTAGTAACGTGTGTTGTTTGCATGTTATTGTTCTCTTTGATCCTCTCGCCTCTATCTACTCGTCTTTCATCCTTTCTCTATAACTAATGCTGTTGATGTTTTGTGATTTTAAAGAGGTGTCTATTATCATCTGGACAACAGCTGGACATTAGCCATGCTGGCTAAAGCTGCCCCATTTACAGTTTGTGTGACAGTTGATCCGTGGGGACTGTCCACCACACTATGCACAGATAAACTAAACTGCTGGACTGGTACCTGCGCCTCTTGAACGGAGACTTCTGCAGATCAGCTGTCGGCACCATCTGCTCCCCGGGTCTCACCCACAGAATCGGCCCGTCGTCGCTCTGCGATCGGCAGGAGAGCTTCAGCGAGGAGAGACTCCCCCAGGGGAGGGTCATCTGGGGGGGGGGGGCGGAGGGGAAGACCACAGATTACACAGACGTTACAGGGTGGTACTTGTACTTCTAAGTGGGAAACATGCTGTATATTCAGTAGGGGTGGGGGAAATAATCGATACTTTCTGATATAAACTGCAGCACATCCCTCCGAAAGATGGTCGTACACTTGACTGATGATTTCTAGAACCAAAAACCAACGTGAGAGCTACACAAAGACTCAAAACAACGAATACATGTAAGCTACTTCCATATGAGCATTACTTTAGAATACCATTCAACTAAACGTAGACTCAAAGCACATGTTTACAGTTCACACTGACCTTGAGCCTCTTGCTAACACTGAAATGTGAACTTTATCTTTTGACATCGCTGAATTTAAATGTTGATATCTCCGTTATTATCTGTACTCTATCTCCGTTCTTTTTCTCCGTCTTTGCTTTGGGAACAGTAACTTCCTGCTGATAGCGCAAAGCATGTCTATATGAACAGGAAGTTCAGACATGTATACAATGAAAGTAGCAAAAACATCTCCTTTTCAGGTTCAAAGAACACACATTGGGTTATTTACATAAACTATTCATATTGCAAATACATTTTTCTGGATAAATCAATTGATGGTTTTGGTTAACATTTTAGAAAATAGTGAAGTATATGCACCCTAGTTTCTCAAAAACATTGTTCCTGCTGTGCATGCCTGCCCTGGTTATGTTTAAATGGTTTGGTGTTTAAAATGTCATTAAATATTGAAGTGTCAGTGTCTCAGAGTCCATAGGCGCGTTCACACCGCAGTACTTTCCCCACAAAGGTTCATCAGAACTTAGTTCATGAGAACTCTTTAGTTCAGGGGAAGGCTTCAGTAGAAGCTGCTGGAACTCCCAGCAGCTTCTACTGAAGCCTTCCGAGTAAATCGCCAGAACGCCGACACCTCCTCATCTCCACCGCTCCCATGTTTTCTTTTGTGTTGCCATAAGTTAGTCTCTCTGCGTTTGTGCGCTAGGCTAATGCTAATAATGCTAATGCAAGGATAATAAAATGGCGGCTTCACAAAACTTTTTGGGAGTTTTACGGGGCGTGGTTTGCAATCCGCCCAGCCAATCAGAAATAGGAACCTTTTTCTCCCACGACAGTACCTGCTCTCTAGCAGGGACGGAAAAGGGGGTAAAAAGGTTCTCATGAACACATTTGAGTTCCGGCTCTTTTTGGTGTGAACGCGACATTTCGGAACTATATCGGAACTAAAGTGGGAAAAGTACTGCGGTGTGAACGCGCCTCATGGTAATGTGTTTAAATATCCAAAGATATTCACTTTATACGAGTTTATTATAAATACGTCAATAAGAGTCTAAATATTTGGAGATTTTTACCACCTCATCGATAAGTCAATGTTACGGCCGCCGCCTCCTCTCTGCCCGTTAACCTTTCTGTAAGTGTCTGCAGCTGTGTATTATATATGTATATGAGCTGTGCCATTGCCCAGACGCCATTGGCTGCCGGCTTCCTGTCCCTTTCCCGGTAGGCGTGACCGAAGATCTGGATTGGAGCCTGCCGGCCCGACTCTCCAATCCCCGCACACACCTTCCGGGGAAAGCTACAAGACCGTGTGCACCGTGTTAGTCGGGAGAGGTCTGAATCTGTGGCAGACGTCTCCCGTTACTCCCTCTCCCGCCCAATTATTTTTCCCACTTTAGCAGTGAGGTTTTCTTTTGTTTATTTTGTTGTTGATTATTTTGTTTGTGTACTAACTTTGTTAAAACTCTTATTTAAAGATTCTTCCTTAGTTCCTTTTGTTGTTTATTTAAGCCTTTGTGGCCTTCTTGTTTTGATTATTGCTGCTTGTTGCCAATTGTATAGAGCTCAATAAACAACTTCCAATTTCCAACTGGTTCTATGTTACTTTCCACTTTCCACGAGCCGGGACGTAACATACACGGGGGCTCGTCCGGTCCTGAAACTAATTTATTAATTCCTGGGTCTAGAAGTTGTTTTCTGATAGCTGTACGTAGTTGGTCATCATTGTATGCAGTTCCTCTGATGATGGCACTTTTTGACTTAGAGTCCTTTTTAGCCTCTCCGTCATTAGAGCAGTTAGATTGGTGTCGCAAAGATGACCTCTTTGATATCGCAAAACACTTCCATCTCACAGTGTCTAAACAATTGTTAAACAAGAGCTTAAGGCTCTTATAGTAGATGATTAATGTATCTGGCTCTGACCTTGAGAAGGGCGACTCCTCCAGCATGTCCAGGAATTCTGGAAAAAATCTCCGACCTCCTCGTCCACGGCCCCCACCAAACTGATCTGCCTCATGGGGCCGGAGCGGTACGTCCCCGAGCAATACGTCCGGCTCACCTGCAACAGGTACATCGTGTTAGAGCCAGTATTTAGTTTTTATATAAAAGCCCTCTGATGCCGCTCTCCACCAACGCAGCTCCCGTTCTAGCTCCTCTTGCGCTCTTCTGGTTCGGAACTGGTTTTTCTTTTCAGCCTCCGTTTTGTTCACACCGCCCCGACTGGTGCTGCGTCATTGTTGCGTCATCACGTTTCCGTTTACGTGCCTGCTTCATAAAGCCAAACTGCACGGAAACCCCTCACATCGACACCAACAATGGCCGGTTGAAGCGCTGCTCGCTTTGCTTTTGCTTTGTCGAAACCAATGGAAATAATAGGACGACTTCACCGCGAACTTTCCATTCGTCACAAGCGACTTTCAAATGTTCTTTGACAGAGTCTAGCAAGTCATAATGTGGACTTGTTTCGGACGACCGCTGCCACTCCGTCCGAGGTCTTGCTTTTGGTCCCGAAAATCCTTCTTAACTTTTTTCAGTTTGTTGCAAATCTGGTCCACGGTTAAAGTTTGGTAAGAACCGGTTTTCGGGAAAAGAGCCCGCCTCCGCTGCGGTGTGAACAGGAAAACTGGTGCTTATCATCAGGCTTTCGCTCCGAACCGGCCCTGGAACCGGCCCTGGAACCGGCCTGGAACCGGCCTGGAACCGCGTTGTGTGAAAGGGGCATGAGAGATATTTGGTTAAAAAGAACTCAATGGTGCTCTAGGAGGAGATTCGGGTGATAAGGGGGGGGGGGGGGGGGGGGGGGGGGGGGGGGGGGGGTTACCTTGGTTGGTTTAACACCCCCCCCACACAGACACAAAAACAAAATCCAGCACCACTCACTTTTGCAAACGGTTATTTTGTGTGTTTTTTTTTATTATTGAGTGTTCTTGCATTTTAATGTGAGGTTTTTATACCTCGGGACTTTGGGAACAGTACTTCGATCTTTCTGTGTGTACAAACATATTTTGAGATTAACAATAAAATTGACTTTGACTTGACTTTGCTGATTGGCTAATGGTTACACGAGCCAGCACATCGTGATGACATCATCAAGTGGCCAAAATCTGATCAGCTCATTTTCAGACAGGTTTTTATAGAAATGGATCAAAAAGAGAGAGAATCTTTGTTCCTGAGACTTTCAGAGTCTCTTTCCACAGAGGGGACACATGTTGATGTAGAAGAGACATGGAGAAGAGGGACACATGTTGATGTAGAAGAGACATGAAGAAGAGGGGACACATGTTGATGTAGAAGAGACATGTGTCCCCTCTGTGTAAAGAGAGAGTCTCTTTACACAGAGGGGACACATGTTGATGTAGAAGAGACATTTGTCCCCTCTGTGTAAAGAGAGAGTCTCTCTACACAGAGGGGACACATGTTGATGTAGAAGAGACATGAAAGAGGATTTTGTATAATAGGTGAGCTTTAAACCCCCTTCTCCTCTCCTACCTGAGAGTGGAAGTTGGCGATGGTGGTCGTCTCGATGTCCTTCTTCCCGAGGATCTCCATCTTGACGGGGGTGTTGGGGAAGTTGAAGGCGAAGTAGTCCAGGAAGTCTGGCAGGAAGTGGGCGGCACCGTGCACCACAGCGAGGGCGTAGAGCGCCGCCCCCCGCGGTTTCTCTGAGAACGCCAGCTTTAGGAACTCCTGGGCGAAAACGTCCATCTCCGCGGCATCGAGAAAGGACAACTCGTCGCCGTAAGCGTGCAAAACGGACCCCCCCCGTTCGCCTGAAGCTCCTCGTGCAGGAAATGTCCCGTCCACGATCCGGTGTTTAGGTGAGAGCGCCGAATGGAGATGTCCTGATGCGACAGGAAGGGGAGGAGCTTCAACGGGAGGGGGAGGAGATGATGGGAGGGGGGGTCAGGGGTCACAGTCTGCACAGCTTTGTGGTGCATGTGGGGCTTCTTCTTTCTTCTTCTTCTTCTTCCTCAGCAGCAGATACTCCTCCAGCGTTTTCAGCGTCTCACTGCGAGGCCTCGGGTCTACAAACAAGATACAAAGCACAATGAAGCATCCTTTGTGCTCCAGTCAGTCCTCTCAGTAAACACAGAGCTGAATCCAGATCAGATGCACGCTGAAGGCTCTTTGAGCAGCTCTCACTGATCCTGCTGTTATGTTACATGGAGCTGCTGTGATGCAAGGAGCATTTCAGACTGGATCAGTAAGCTTCCACATTATTGTGCAACAGTTATTAATCTTGATATTATAAAGTTGTATGAAGGATTAGGGTTGGGAACCGAAACTCGGTTCCAGATGAGAACCGATAAGAAAATGCCGGGTACCGGGTACCCATACAAAATACACAATTTCGGTTCTGCTTAACGGTTCCTAAACGCGGTAGACCCTGTATTCCACCGGGTCCGTCTGCGCCCGGTGGAATACAGGGTAAGGGCGGACTGGCCATCTGTGTGTTCTGGAGAATCACAGAACGGCCGGTCGTCAGCGGGCCGTTGACGGCCGGCTCCGCCCTTCATTTTTTTAAACGGCATCATGTAAGTTGCGCTGCCAGGAGACAGAGGTCCACTGTTGCCCCGCAGCGAGGCTCCCCCCGCCCTCCCGTAGACAGTTCACGAGCTCAGTCACTTCATAACACCAAAGATGGATCGCGGTAAACGCTCTAAAGTGAGGCTCCACTACACTAAGAAAGAAAAGACAAGGCACGGTGTAATGCCTGTTAATAGCGTGCCACAGGCGTAGCTCAGTTAAAAAAAGCACAGCTATTGTGCGAATCGAAACGGGAATCGATAAGAACTGGAATCGATAAGCAGAATCGGAATCAATACATTTCAGACGATACCCATCCCTATGAATGATACAGAGTGCTTCTTCCGTTAGGGCAGTGGTTCTCAAACTTTTTCTGTCAGGCCCCCCCTTTGGAGAAAAAAAAAAGTCGGGCCCCCCCCAACATTTATTAAAATACATCAATATAAACGTGAGCATTCCTTTCAAAAAAATCACTTTGCTAGAACAGTGATAATAAAACAATGCTCCATAAGTCTGTGCTCAAAAAATAAATACATAATACAATCCCTTTGCTAGAACAATAAGTTATAATACTTTGCAAAGAAAATGCTGATCTTTGGCAGAAAGTGTGTCTTATCATTAGTGGCTGCAATGAGCCTGTTTGGCTCTGCACATTTCTTCAGAACGGGGTCGCAGGCTCAGTGGGGCGCCAGAGATTTATTTTGGGGTGCTGTGGGGTAGCTTGACATTTCATAGAGGGTGCTCGAACATTTAGGGTTTCCCATTAATGTACCGGGCGCTACAGTGGAATGTTCTACTGCAACCAACCCACCACACACCACACACACCACACACACACACACACACACACACACACACACACACACACACACACACACACACACACACACACACACACACACACACACACACACACACACACACACACACCACACACACACACACACACACACACACACACACACACACACACACACACACACACACACACACACACACACAACACACACACACAACACACACACAACACCACACACACACACACACACACACACACACACACACACACACACACACACACACACACACACACACACAGTATCCGCGACTGTTACAATGAAGGCTCGAGGCATATAGGTGTAAGCAGGGGTAAAGTGCTATTTTTATAGGTGGTGTGTGGACCTCACAGAGGGTCGCTCGCTCACGCAGGCACACAAAATGGCTCGTTCCACACACACACACCACACACAGAGCCGAGCTTGAATGAAACACAGAGACCCAGACATAACTGTACTGTATCATATTATTTTCGAATCAATCATTTTTCAAATTATGATTTTTTTTTTTTTTTATTATAATTTTTCCTCCTGGTCTCTCGCGCCCCCCCCTGTCATGCCTCTGCGCCCCCCTGTCATGCCTCTGCGCCCCCTGTCATGCCTCTGCCCCCCTGTCATGCCTCTGCGCCCCCCTGTCATGCCTCTGCACCCCCTGGGGGGGCGCGCCCCACACTTTTACCTCATTCACACCGACGGTGTTTCAGGGCCGGTTCGGAGCTGGAGCTTGAAAAGCACCGGGTTTTCCTGTTCACACCGCAGCGGAGCAGCCTCTTAGCTCCGGAATCCGGTTCGTTTCAAGCACCAAAAAATTATCCGGCTAGAGCAAAAGCACTGCATACGTCGAGGCGGGGGCAGGGGCGGATCAACTCCTGAACAACAACAAAAAGCGCGCGTTTTATCCAGTTTGTACACAACGATGGAGAAACTTAACAAGCAGCAGTGGTCCCTGAAGAGACCAGCTACAAAACTGAAGTTACCTACTGTAACTCCAGCTTCTATGAGTATTGGCGTAGCCCTCTAAGGCTATCGCTATTGGGTAATCCCCTGCGCACCCCGCAGCACTGAAACACTTGTAGTCCACGCCCACCCGCAAGGTGGGCCCCACCCTCGGGCTCCCTTCCGGTATAAATAGGAAGGAGGCCCGACAATCTGCTCCCACACAAAAAACTTTTCTTCAGCTATTCGTGGAGCCAGTGGGGCCCAGAACTTAGAGGGCTACGCCAATACTCATAGAAGCTGGAGTTACAGTAGGTAACTTCAGTTCTATTTCGTATATGGCTTCGCCCTCTAAGGCTATCGCTATTGGGTTAAGGGCGAAGCAAGATGTAGTCTGCGCCCCACTGGGTCCCCCCGGTACTGGAAGCACAGACACACCTGCTCAGATAATAACCCCTGCCTATTGCGCCATGCGAATGGCGCATCACAGTCCCTGGAATATAGCATAACATGAATATTTACCATGAGGGGACGCAGGCTGGGAACAATACATACCCGCCGCTGTGATAAGTAGAGACGAAGGTCACACTTTGCCCAGCGACAAAAAGAGGGGGAACACGGGCAACTCTCTGCGTGTAGACAGGCAGGAGAGCGCACAGCTGGATCCCTGACATCACTCACTCTGACAAGACACTCCGTACAAAATGTGTCAGAGGAAACAAGGAAACATCCCTCTCATAAGAGGGGAAAGGGGCCGCTCTTCGTGTGCCGAGAGGCAGAGAGAGCTGGTCCCTGACGTCACTCACTCTGACAGGACACTCAGCACAGGGTGTGTCAGAGAGGAATGGGAGACATCCCTCAAATAAAATTGAATAAATGAACAGGGGGAAGACCAAGATGCAGCAGTGCAAATGTCTTCCACTGACATTCCTCCGTGCAAAGCCGTGGAGGAGGAAATTCCTCTGGTGGAGTGCGCACTGATGTTCTCCGGGGGATCCGCCCCAGAGGAGACATACGCCTGTGACACAGCCTCACACAGCCAGTGTGACAGCCGTTGTGCAGACAGAGGCTGCCCGATCGAGCGCTCTCTGTAATGCACAAACAGGCGCTGAGAACGGCGCAAGGCAGCCGTGCGCGCCACATAGCAGGCCAGCGCGCGCACCGGACAGAGGAGATGAGACGTGGCTTCTTCCTCCGACCTGTGAGGAGGGGGAAAGAAGCCATCCAGGGTGATCACTCTTGACTTAAAAGAGCTTGTGATGACCTTTGGCATAAAAGCCGGGTTAGGGCGTAAAACAGCTGAACTGCCATCTCCTTGGATCCGGAGGCATGACGGAGCCACAGAGAGAGCAGACAAATCACTCACCCTTTTCGCTGATGTTAGAGCCAAAAGTAGTACTACTTTGGCTGATAACAGTTTAAGGGGAACCTGAGCTAACGGTTCAAATGGGGCTTTGCTTAGTGCGCGTAACACTAAAGCCAACTCCCACTGAGGCGCCAGTGCGCGTGACACAGGTCTGAGTCTCCGTACTCCTCGCAGAAAACGTTTCGTCAGGGGGTGACTAAACACCGTCCCGACCCCGAAACCTACATGACAAGATGATATGGCAGCAGCATATACCTTGATTGTGTTGAAGGCCAAATTCCTGTCCAGCAACAGCTGGAGGAATGACAGCACGTGAGGCAGGGGGCACGTAATGGGGTCCAGGCTTTTCGCCACACACCAACGCTGGAAAGCTGTCCACTTGGCTGTGTATAGGACGCTCTGGTAGACGCTGCCCTGGCTCCCTGAATGGTACGTACAACATCTTGAGAGAGGCCCAGCCCCTCTAAATGTTCCCGTTCAGGGGCCACATTATTGCCTTGTTGAAAACTGACCGATCGAGGATGGGTCTCACTCCCCCTGTCTTTTTCGGGATAAGAAAATAGCGGGAGTAATACCCCTGATTTTCTTCCCCTTGAGGAACCCTGGAAATAGCCTCTTTCAACAGGAGTTCCCGCAGCTCTGACTGGAGCGCAAGACACTGTTCCTGGGATGACAGGAGTGTTTCCTGTATCCCCTTGAACTGTGGGGGGGAGAGGCGAACTGCAGGGTGCACCCTCTGCTGATCAGCCTGCTCATCCGTCTGTCCATCAGACACACGCGCTAACACTCTGAGAAACACTCTGAGAGCGGGCGCACATGCTCGAGATGTGTTGTGGTCGTCATGGCGACGAGCCACGTCAGAGCCCTCGCCGCCGCTGCCCGTGAGGCAACCTAAGGTGGGCCTGGAGCGAAAGGGCTGTGAGGGAGCCTCTACACGCTGCGTTTCACTCCGGCTCTCATCATGAGGTGTACACGCTCAGGGGATGAGTGGAGGTGTGTGCAGTGACGTCCACATGAGGCGTCATAACTGCACTCATGGGCTTATTATGACCGTGTGTAGGAGGCGTATCTCGGACAGAGGAATGCTGCGAGCTCTGCGGTTTATTAACCCATAGGTTAAAACCAGCAGACTTCTGCAGCGAGCCCTGCTGCCTACTAATCAACATATTGGTGGCAGCTGGCTTAGTTAGCGAACTCCGCAGTTTATTAACCCATAGAAAAACTGCAGGTTTTTTCAACGAGCCCTGCTGGCTACTAACCGATAGGTTATAGGCAGCTGGTAGAGTGGGGGATATGTGAGAAACACTTGATACTGATGCCTCAGACAACAAGTTGGAAAATGAACCCATTTCATTTATCTCACAACCCCCCCCAACACGTCAGAAGCGGCTTTGCTTCCTCGGAGTCTCTCGCGGAGCAGACCAGGAGCAGGAGTGCCTCACTCCCCGTTGACTCACCGCCGGAAGACCCCTCTGTCTCTGGGGTGGCGGGGGAGCGGAGACGCGGGGCGGAGCCCCTGCCCCGCCGACGGGGCGAGCTCCTGACGCCGCGGCTGCGGTTGCTGTGTGCGTCTCTCCGCCTGCCGCTGTGGCCGGGTTGGACGCTGCGGCTGCTGCGGCTGCTGCGGGCGTTGGTGCCGCTGTGGCCGCCCCGCAGGCTGGAGCCAGCTAACGTGCTGGCGGATGTCGTCCGCCTGTTCTGCAGCCGCCTTCATGGACTCCACCATGGCGTGGAACTGGGGTCCGAACAGCCCGTCCGGGCTGATTGGAGCATCCAGTAGCACCTTCCTGGCCGTCTCCGTAACAGACGCCTGTTGCAGCCAGAGGTGGCGCTGAATCTGCGTCACCCACGCGGCGATCCTTGCCTGGGAGACAGCAACGGACGCGCACAGTGTGAGCGCCGTGCTGGCCGCCTTGCTGATCTCCTCCGCGGCCAAGGTGGTGGACCGCTCCACCAGCGTCACCACCGAGTTGGAGAGCAGCGCGATGTTGTTCGCCGCCGCCGACACCTGAAAGGCACACTGGTGCACCCGGTCGGCCTGGCGGGCGACATACTTACCTCCTGATGGCGGGAAAGCGTGGCCAGATCGGATCACTCCTGACCGTCTGCACCCCCTGCTCAGCTAGGGGAACGGGGAGACCTCTGCAGGCGGCCGCCTTGCATATGATCTCCGGCAGTTCCCCCAGGATGCCACCTATCGCCGGCAGCGTGATGACGGAGAAGGGGGCCGCGTGCTCGGCCGTCAAGCCGGCACCCTGCTCCGACTCTGTCTCCCCCGTCCGGGGGAGAAGAGGGAGGGGAGAACCGCACGGTGAACCGTGGAGGGAGGTGGGGTAGGAGTCGTCCGACTCCTGCCCGGCACTCGGCTCCAGGGACATGAGGCTGCCGCCCACAGGCTCGAAAGCCTGGACGGGCCAATCGTCCTCCTCGGCCGCAGCAGCGAGAGCGTCCGCTCTGCGCTTCCTGTCGTCCGAGGAGAGACGGGCACAGTGGGTGCATGCAACCTGCTGGCTGAGAGCCTCGTACGCGTGCTCTGACCCCAGGCAGGATTCGCATGACGTGTGCTGGTCGTAGCTCATGATATACCCAGAGCCACATGAGGGACAATCTCTCACACAGTTGGTACTCATGTTTGCTAATCGAAGTGTCTCTTGTGCTTCAGTATTTTACGGGGTGCTGAAGAAAAAGAGGGAGCAGATTGTCAGGCCTCCTTCCTATTTATACCGGAAGGGAGCCCGAGGGTGGGGCCCACCTTGCGGGTGGGCGTGGACTACAAGTGTTTCAGTGCTGCGCGGGTGCGCAGGGGATTACCCAATAGCGATAGCCTTAGGGGCGAAGCCATATACGAAATAGAACCAAAACGAGTAGCGCTTCAACACAATCGGCCATTGTTGTTGTTGTCGGTGTGAGCTGTGAGGGGTTTCCGCGCGGTTTGGCTTTATGAAGCAGGCACGCAAACGGTTACGTCATGACGCAAACGATGACGCAATGACGCAGCACCAGTCGGGCTCTGAGCGGTGTGAAAAGAGCCGGAGCTAAACCGAAGAACCGGTTCTGAACCTGAAAAGCTCTAGAGGAGCTGGAACCGGAGTTGCGTTGGTGTGAATGAGGTATTTGAGAACCACTGCGTTAGGGTAAGTTACGAGAAACCAAAATGTTACTTTTACAGCAGGCTTCTAATCTTTATTTGGTGCCACATGTTGGTCCCTGTGCACACCTTGGAAACAATCCATATGTATTCCATTTAGATAAGATTAGATTAGATAAGATAAGAAGTACTTTATTGATCCCAATCAGGAAAATGTTTGCGTTGCAGCTTCATAAAAAGACAAGGACTTGAAATAATAGAAATAAACAATCCAAAATGCAAACATCTCAAATAGAAATAAAATAGCATTAAAAAAGTAGAAAATATACATGTTGAATTACAAATGTACAGAAACACAATACAACAAACACATGATAAATGAACAGAATAATAAACTCACCCTTGCTGCTCCTGATGTGATCGTGCTTCACGTTAGTTTCAGTGTTCTCCTTCTTCAGCTTCAGCTCCTTCTCCTTCTTCAGCTTCAGCTCCTTCTCCTTCTTCAGCTCCTTCTCCTTCTTCAGCTTCAGCTCCTTCTTCAGCGGAGAGAAGCTGAACAGAGCAGGAGATTCTACCTGGTGCTTCTTCTGAGGAAAGAGGAGGAGGAGGAAGAGGAGGCTGCAGGAGGAGATGGCAAAAGTACACACATCCTTTACTCAAGTAGAAGTACACACATCCTTTACTCAAGTAGAAGTACAGATACTCGTGTTTAAAAATACTCTGGTGAAAGTAGAAGTACTGACTAAACTTCTTTACTCAAGTAAAAGTAAAGAGGCTTTGAAATGTACTTCAGTAAAAAGTACCCATAACTAGCAGCTGTTTTAAAGAGTACCTGACCTCCCTTTATATTAATAGAACAATAATGTCATTGTTAGCTAATGAATGTTTCCATGCTGAACAACGGCAACATGACAACGTTTTCATTGGTCCCTCTTCTTTAGAGAAGACCAGGAAATGATGGATACACGGATCGTGTTCAAATCAATAGGCACGCAATGACTCTAAATAATAATGATCACGCCACCAAACACACATTCAGACTAAAGGAACCAGCCTGTTTGGAACATGGAAGAAGTAGAAAGTACAGGTATTTGGGTTCAACATGTAAGAAGTAGAAAGTACAGGTATTTGGGTTCAACATGTAAGAAGTAGAAAGTACAGGTATTTGGGTTCAACATGTAAGAAGTAGAAAGTACAGGTATTTGGGTTCAACATGAAGAAGTAGAAAGTACAGGTATTTGGGTTCAACATGTAAGAAGTAGAAAGTACAGGTATTTGGGTTCAACATGTAAGAAGTAGAAAGTACAGGTATTTGGGTTCAACATGTAAGAAGTAGAAAGTACAGGTATTTGGGTTCAACATGTAAGAAGTAGAAAGTACAGGTATTTGGGTTCAACATGTAAGAAGTAGAAAGTACAGGTATTTGGGTTCAACATGTAAGAAGTAGAAAGTACAGGTATTTGGGTTCAACATGTAAGAAGTAGAAAGTACAGGTATTTGGGTTCAACATGTAAGAAGTAGAAAGTACAGGTATTTGGGTTCAACATGTAAGAAGTAGAAAGTACAGGTATTTGGGTTCAACATGTAAGAAGTAGAAAGTACAGGTATTTGGGTTCAACATGTAAGAAGTAGAAAGTACAGGTATTTGGGTTCAACATGTAAGAAGTAGAAAGTACAGGTATTTGGGTTCAACATGTAAGAAGTAGAAAGTACAGGTATTTGGGTTCAACATGTAAGAAGTAGAAAGTACAGGTATTTGGGTTCAACATGTAAGAAGTAGAAAGTACAGGTATTTGGGTTCAACATGTAAGAAGTAGAAAGTACAGGTATTTGGGTTCAACATGTAAGAAGTAGAAAGTACAGGTATTTGGGTTCAACATGTAAGAAGTAGAAAGTACAGGTATTTGGGTTCAACATGTAAGAAGTAGAAAGTACAGGTATTTGGTTCAAATGTAAGAAGTAGAAAGTAAAAAGTCTAGTGGAGTAAAGTACTGATACCAGAAAACATGTACTTAAGTATAGTAACGAAGTATTTGTATTTCCCACCTCTGGCTGCAGGTGGAGGTGTTGGGGCGGCATGTGGAGGTGCTTCTCCCCGCTGATGATGCTCTGTTTGCGGGGAACCTGCAGCGGGAGGCTCCGGTGAATCTTCCTCTGTCTCCTCACCTGTTTCTCCGCTGTCAGCTCCTTCCTCTTCCTCTCCTCTCCTCCTCTTCCTCTCCTCCTCCCTTCCTCGGTCCTCTTCCTCTCCTCCTCCCTTTCCTCCTCCTCTTCCTCTCCTCCTTCCTCTCCCTCTTCGTCTTCTCCGGATCAATCTCTGCAGGTCGACTGAGCTGCACATCTTTGCACGTACAGAAACATTTAAATGACCGTGATGCGCACTGCGCATGGGCAACAGCTGTTGTAGTTGTCGTGACGTGCGGTTGTAGTTCTTTTAAGTGTTTTGGGTTTGATGCGCATGCGTAAAACACGGAGCTGTGGGTGCTTGTAGTTTAAAATGTCGCAAAGCAGCATAGGAGTTGGAGTGAAATGAGGTGGGCACGTGCAGAGCTGCACACACTCACTCTGCTGACGTCATGGTTACATTCCCCACAGCCATGAGAGGCAGCAGAGAGACAGAAATACAGACATGCAAAAGATATGAACAGACTGGCATTATAACATTGAAATATAGACACGTGATGAAAAGTATACTTATAAAGGGAACATATATAAAGAAGATGATCACAGAGGAAGTGAAGCAGCTTCCAGGGCCCTTTCTCATTTATCTAATTCCCCTCCTCGACTCCCCTCCTCGACTCCTATCCTCGTGTCTTAGTCCCGCCCACAGGAGATGCGAGCGGAGCAGTCGAGGAGGTGAACCGAGGAGAGAGGAGGGGAAGCAGCAGGCGGTTAGAGAAATGAGAACTCCTCTCCTCTGAGCGGTCATTTTAAAGAGACGTCCATTAATGATGAAGGAGGCTCAGCAGTCCTCTGTCTGATGGACAGATGTGTTCATGATGACAGGAGGTCAGCAGCCCTCTGTCTGATGGACAGATGTGTTCATGAGGACAGGAGGCTCAGCAGCCCTCTGTCTGATGGACAGATGTGTTCATGATGACAGGAGGCTCAGCAGCCCTCTGTCTGATGGACAGATGTGTTCATGAGGACAGGAGGCTCAGCAGCCCTCTGTCTGACGGACAGATGTGTCATGATGACAGGAGGCTCAGCAGCCCTCTGTCTGATGGACTGATGTGTTCATGATGACAGGAGGCATAGCAGCCCTCTGTCTGATGGACAGATGTGTTCATGATGACAGGAGGCTCAGCAGCCCTCTGTCTGACGGACAGATGTGTTCATGATGACAGGAGGCTCAGCAGCCCTCTGTCTGACGGACAGATGTGTTCATGATGACAGGAGGCTCAGCAGCCCTCTGTCTGACGGACAGATGTGTTCATGAGGACAGGAGGCTCAGCAGCCTCTGTCTGACGGACAGATGTGTTCATGACGACAGGAGGCTCAGCAGCCCTCTGTCTGACGGACAGATGTGTTCATGACGACAGGAGGCTCAGCAGCCCTCTGTCTGACGGACAGATGTGTTCATGACGACAGGAGGCTCAGCAGCCCTCTGTCTGACGGACAGATGTGTTCATGACGACAGGAGGCTCAGCAGCCCTCTGTCTGACGGACAGATGTGTTCATGACGACAGGAGGCTCAGCAGCCCTCTGTCTGACGGACAGATGTGTTCATGAGGACAGGAGGCTCAGCAGCCCTCTGTCTGACGGACAGATGTGTTCATGATGACAGGAGGCTCAGCAGCCCTCTGTCTGACGGACAGATGTGTTCATGAGGACAGGAGGCTCAGCAGCCCTCTGTCTGACGGACAGATGTGTTCATGAGGACAGGAGGCTCAGCAGCCCTCTGTCTGACGGACAGATGTGTTCATGAGGACAGGAGGCTCAGCAGCCCTCTGTCTGACGGACAGATGTGTTCATGAGGACAGGAGGCTCAGCAGCCCTCTGTCTGACGGACAGATGTGTTCATGAGGACAGGAGGCTCAGCAGCCCTCTGTCTGACGGACAGATGTGTTCATGATGACAGGAGGCTCAGCAGCCCTCTGTCTGACGGACTGATGTGTTCATGATGACAGGAGGCTCAGCAGCCCTCTGTCTGACGGACAGATGTGTTCATGATGACAGGAGGCTCAGCAGCCCTCTGTCTGATGGACAGATGTGTTCATGATGACAGGAGGCACAGCAGCCCTCTGTCTGATGGACAGATGTGTTCATGATGACAGGAGGCTCAGCAGTCCTCTGTCTGATGGACAGATGTGTTCATGAGGACAGGAGGCTCAGCAGCCTCTGTCTGATGGACTGATGTGTTCATGATGACAGGAGGCTCAGCAGCCCTCTGTCTGATGGACAGATGTGTTCATGAGGACAGGAGGCTCAGCAGCCCTCTGTCTGATGGACAGATGTGTTCATGAGGACAGGAGGCTCAGCAGCCCTCTGTCTGATGGACTGATGTGTTCATGATGACAGGAGGCTCAGCAGCCCTCTGTCTGATGGACTGATGTGTTCATGATGACAGGAGGCTCAGCAGCCCTCTGTCTGATGGACAGATGTGTTCATGATGACTTATATATTTACTTTGATTCATTCACAGTGCGGTATAATGAGACAATAACAGGCTACAGATGCGGACACACACACACACACACACACACACACACACACACACACACACACACACACACACACACACACACACACACACAACACAACACACACACACACCACACACACACACACAAATATTTATATTTATATAAATATAAATATACAATTTCAGATTCAAACAAGTATGAGAGCACTCTCATAATAACGTAAAACTATCAGAGACTGGAATATACCCCCCCCCCCCCCCTCTGGTCGCTACAATGGGAAATGAATTTATGGGCCAAAAGTTTTATTTACAAGCATTAAAAGTAAGCATAGGACACCAAACCAACTGAGACCTGCTCCTAAAGCATCATCAGGCTCCAGCCGTTGTGTATTTTATTTTGTGAAGCACTAAATGTTTTTAGAAAGACTCTTTGTTTGTAGATATCTACTAAACTAAAGCACACAGAGAGTCGGCCTGTTCTACTGAGTGATATATATGATACACACTGCTCTGCTTTCTGCTGGACCTCCAGCTGTTCTCTCTGGAAACACTGCTCTGCTTTCTGCTGGACCTCCAGCTGTTCTCTCTGGAAACACTGCTCTGCTTTCTGCTGGACCCAGCTGTTCTCTCTGGAGAACTGCTCTGCTTTCTGCTGGACCTCCAGCTGTTCTCTCTGGAAAACACTGCTCTGCTTTCTGCTGGACCTCCAGCTGTTCTCTCTGGAAACACTGCTGCTTTCTGCTGGACCTCCAGCTGTTCTCTCTGGAAAACCTGCTCTGCTTCCTGCTGGACCTCCAGCTGTTCTCTCTGGAAACACTGCTCTGCTTCCTGCTGGACCTCCAGCTGTTCTCTCTGTAAACACTGCTCTGCTTTCTGCTGGACCTCCAGCTGTTCTCTCTGGAAACCCTGCTCTGCTTTCTGCTGGACCTCCAGCTGTTCTCTCTGGAAACACTGCTCTGCTTTCTGCTGGACCTCCAGCTGTTCTCTCTGGAAACACTGCTCTGCTTTCTGCTGGACCTCCAGCTGTTCTCTCTGGAAACACTGCTCTGCTTTCTGCTGGACTCCCAGCTGTTCTCTCTGGAAACACTGCTCTGCTTTCTGCTGGACCTCCAGCTGTTCTCTCTGGAAACACTGCTCTGCTTTCTGCTGGACCTCCAGCTGTTCTCTCTGGAAACACTGCTCTGCTTTCTGCTGGACCTCCCAGCTGTTCTCTCTGGAAACACTGCTCTGCTTTCTGCTGGACCTCCAGCTGTTCTCTCTGGAAACACTGCTCTGCTTTCTGCTGGACCTCCAGCTGTTCTCTCTGGAAACACTGCTCTGCTTTCTGCTGGACCTCCAGCTGTTCTCTCTGGAAACACTGCTCTGCTTTCTGCTGGACCTCCAGCTGTTCTCTCTGGAGACACTGCTCTGCTTTCTGCTGGACCTCCAGCTGTTCTCTCTGGAAACACTGCTCTGCTTTCTGCTGGACCTCCCAGCTGTTCTCTCTGGAAACCCTGCTCTGCTTTCTGCTGGACCTCCAGCTGTTCTCTCTGGAAACACTGCTCTGCTTTCTGCTGGACCTCCAGCTGTTCTCTCTGGAGACACTGCTCTGCTTTCTGCTGGACCTCCAGCTGTTCTCTCTGGAAACACTGCTCTGCTTTCTGCTGGACCTCCAGCTGTTCTCTCTGGAAACACTGCTCTGCTTTCTGCTGGACCTCCAGCTGTTCTCTCTGGAAACACTGCTCTGCTTTCTGCTGGACCTCCAGCTGTTCTCTCTGGAAACACTGCTCTGCTTTCTGCTGGACCTCCAGCTGTTCTCTCTGGAAACACTGCTCTGCTTTCTGCTGGACCTCCAGCTGTTCTCTCTGGAAACCTGCTCTGCTTTCTGCTGGACCTCCAGCTGTTCTCTCTGGAAACACTGCTCTGCTTTCTGCTGGACCTCCAGCTGTTCTCTCTGGAAACACTGCTCTGCTTTCTGCTGGACCTCCAGCTGTTCTCTCTGGAAACACTGCTCTGCTTTCTGCTGGACCTCCAGCTGTTCTCTCTGGAAACACTGCTCTGCTTTCTGCTGGACCTCCAGCTGTTCTCTCTGGAAACACTGCTCTGCTTTCTGCTGGACCTCCAGCTGTTCTCTCTGGAAACACTGCTCTGCTTTCTGCTGGACCTCCCAGCTGTTCTCTCTGGAAACCCTGCTCTGCTTTCTGCTGGACCTCCAGCTGTTCTCTCTGGAAACATCGCGTCTGATTCAAGCAGTTAATAAAATAATATCCAGGGGATGCATGCAGAGCTGTGATTGGCTGAGATCAGTCCGGCCGTGCGTCACGACTCTTTAAACATCTCTGTTGCCGGAAATGCATCCTCTGAGGAGCCTTGGAGGACCGTGGAGGACCCATCAGTGTCCTCGGTTATAGCTCCTCCAGAGAGCCTCCTCCACGCTCGATGCTCGGTCCTCGAAGTGCATTTAGAGAAATTAGATATCCTTCAACATGGCGCGCTGAAATCCATTTCCGGGTCACTACCGGAGGACCGAGGAGTCGAGGAGGGGAAATTAGTGAAATGAGAAAGGGGCCCATGACTTCCTCTAGATAATAATAGATTCATTTAAATAAAGCACTCTTTAAAAACAAAACAAACTCTGAAGGTGCTTCACAGAAAGTGCCCATGCATTCATTTGGAGGATGAGGGCCATGTCAATTTTTTAATATGACCAAAAGTTTAATTCATTTTTTGAGTTCTCAGATTCATGAGTTTTTGCTCAAAAAGTACTTTTTTCTGAGAAATGTATTTTTTCAGATTCTTGCCTTTTTCCTCACAATTCTTACTTTTCTCTCAGAAATGAATTTCTCCTCAAAATGTACTTTATTCTGAGAATTATGACTTTTATTTGTATTTATTTACAGAATTGAATTATTTCTCAGATTTCTGACATCTTTCTAATTTCTTTCTCAAAATTGTACTTTTTCCTAAGATTTGATTTTTTTTTCCAGAACTGTTTTTTTCTCGGAATTTTCGTCAGAATTCACTTTTTCAAAATTCATTCAAATTGATAAAAAAAATGAATTCAGGATTCTTAATATTTTCTCAGACTTTTTGAATTTGATTTACTTTTGACTTAGATTTCAGAATTCTTTCTCAAATGTACTTTTTTCTAAGATTTGACTTTTTTTCAGAATAGACTTTAACATTTTCGAATTATTTCTCAGATTTTTTACATCTTTCTCATTTTTTTCTCAAAATTGTATTTTTTTCTAAGATTTGACTTTTTTATTTAGAATTTACTTTTTTCCGATTCCGATTGTTTTCTCAGATTTCTGATTTTTTCTCCTAATTTACATTTTTTCTCAAAAACTCAAAAACGTCTCGTCAGATTTCTGCTTTCCTAAATCCACTTAAAAAAAAACACAAACGCTCCGTCCCGTTTTATTCAGTAAACCTTTATTTATCATGAACCGAGCGCCATGACCCCATATTTTTTATATCACTTCCTCTCAAGCTCCCTTAAAAAAATTATGAAACCATTTACAGAGGATTATTTCTGCATGAGGCAAATATTTATACATGTGCTGTACAACATTTACAACTACCAGGATGTCAAAACTAAAAGATATGTCTTATTATTTATATATATAATATGTTGGAGCAATGCAAGGCCACGATATCAGAGAGCAGCCCGTCATATCTACAATAAATTACTTCTGATTATGAGCCACTAGATGTCTCCGCACTCCACACTACACAACAATCCCAATAAATTAAAAATATACACTTTTCATCTGGAAGGTAAATCCTGTTTTGATTACATTTGATTCACAAAAGTAGATTCAGATTCTCACAATCTGCACACTGAAGCATTTTGTGACGACTCTTTCCTCCTTTTTCTGTAAAATGACCTTCATTTTTAGGGAGTCTGCATGTATTGAGAACACAAACAGGACAGGTGTGATGTCAACATGTATTGGTTCTCACATTATGGATCATATAGTAAATAAAAAAATAAATCAGACGTAGATCTTGGAGGTTAGAATGAGTGTTTGTGCCTTGTGAAAAATATCTCTTATTTCTGGTCATTAATCTAAATGATGTGCCGATATACGTGTAATCACTTTGTTAAATCATAGTATATGTTTCTGGGGTTATAGTCCATAAAATAAGCTGGTAAACACACACACAGATGCAAACGTAGAAATAGAGTGCATAGATTCTTAACTACACAATCTATTTCTCACGGTGGCCGACAGGTGCAACAACGGCCTAGACAATGACTCAGCATGGACATGTGTACATTACATTTCAATAAATTACATTATGCTGCATTATTAACAAACAGTAGAGGTTTATCCACAAGTATCTGGTCTGCTGATTGATGCATATAAAGCTCCTTCAAAGTCAAAGTCTCTCCTGTTGCATGAGAACAGTCCAAAGCTGCAGACGTTTTGCAGATGATTAGGAACGCTTCACTCTCCAGAGCTTCTCACCTGGAAGAGAATCTGCATGTTTAAATCCTTCAAAATGACCAACATGGATTTGGTTTTTTTTTCTCACAGTGAGTCGCCTTCGCAGCAGCTTCAGATTAACCGGAGTCTCTGATTGGCACAAAATCTCAACCACCCCCAAAAAATATCTTCATACGGTACAAATCCTCCCGATCGGACCGAGGCAAACTGGGTGAAGAATAACAAAAAGAATAACTCAAATAAATCAGAAGTAGTGAGAGGCTACACAGTGATCTGCTTTGTCCGAGGTGGCAAACATACAAACATCCTTCAATAATCAATGTGCGTCTGCCCACAAATGATCATTAGCATATTCATTACTCGCCAAGTGTTACCGCCTGTAAAAGAGGCTAGCTTTAGCGTAGCATGCGAAGCAGAACGGTGGGTGTTTTTCCTAAGATTTTTATTTTTTTCTCAGAATTTTACATTTTTGCTCAAAATGCACTTTTCTTAGATTTCCCCAACAATTATTTATCAGTGCACGAACCGAGCTCCAGGACAGATCTTTCCTTCTTTCACTGATCTGTTCTCACACTGACTTTTTTCTAGGATCTGTCTTTTCTTTCTCCCAATTTTTACTTTTCTCTCCAATTCTTCTGATTTTTTTTACTTTTCCTCATTCTTTTTGCTCAAAATGTACTTTTCTCATCATTTTTACCTTTTCTTAGATAAAAAAAAAATCTGGATTCTTAATATTTTCTCAGATTGCTGACTTTTTTTATTTCATTTACGGTTTCCTTCGATTTCTGGATTTTTGCATCAAAATGTACTTTTTTCAAAGTATTTCGACTTTTTTCTAAATGTAAATCTTTTTTCTCAGATTTCTGGATTTTGCTCAAATTCTTTTTTCATCTCAGATTTTTTAATTATTTCTGACATTTTCAATTTTTGTCTCAAAATGTACTTTTTTCTAACATTTGACCTTTTTCCAATCCGATTGTTTTCTCAGATTTATGACTTTTTATTTCATTTACTTTTCCTCAGATTTCTGGATTTTTGCTCAAAATTAACTTTTTTTCTCTGATTTTTTCCTTTTTTTCTAAGATTTTACTTCTTTATTCAGAATTTATTTTTGAAATGATTACTTTCTCTCAGAAATCTACGTTATTCGACCACTTCCAGGATTCCAAGAGGCTTATAGTTAGCGTAGCATGCTCAGCAGAACGGCGTTTCAAGCATCAGCATTTCTTCATGAAGCTCCTTCGGTTTGCTGCTGCCGTCAGGGATTTTAGATTATTTAATAAACTCTTCTACGCTTTGCGTTTGAAATGTATGCTGGGATTCTTCTCAAACACTTTAAATAAAACCTCACTCTTGAAAACACGGTTGGAAAGGGAAGCCTGGTGTGACGATGAGTCGCAGAAGTGTTTTTAAAGCAGTGGATGAATGAGAATGATCCTGCAGTCGTTGCGTGAGACTTCTTAAAGCAGAATATGTCCTTGACTCATTGACTCATCCATCAGTGGTCTTGTGGTGTCTAGGTGGTCTTCATATCGTTTTGCTGGTAAATAACAGATACATCTCCTTATTTAACCTGCTGCATGTGATGACACCTTAACAATACATCCATTATGAAAACTGTTGGCGATGATTGGTGATGAGTTCCTTCGTCTCACAGAACCACCTTAGTTAACCAACTTTTAATAAAGTTCTGATCAAGTATTTACTTCTGTCTCCCCAATTTCCTTCATTTATCTTCAACTTCTCTACATGTTTCGGAGTCTTTTTCACCGGGGATTCAGGGGAGATTTCTTCAGGACGGTTCAGGAGTCTTTTACATTTAATTTAACGATCATTTTACGGGTTTTATATTCCTCTAACTCTCGCAGGAAGCGCGTCAGATATCTAGACGCATGTGAGATTCCTTCAGGACGGTGACACACTTGGTGAGTAATTAAATTAAAATCTAAATGATCATTTTGCGGGTTTTACATCCCTCTAACCCTCTAACTCTAAATGTCTGCGTAGCTGGACTCCTGGTTGTGGATCTTTGAGGAGCTGGGCACCTTCCAGGGCCCCGGGGAGATGGTGGGGGTCTTCTTATTGACCCCATTGCACCCTGGATCATTAATGCTGCTGCTACTGGATCCTCGGGGGTCTTTCTTCACCTCCTCCTTCTCTTTCTTCACCTCCTCCTTCTCTTTCTTCACCTCCTCCTTCTCCTTCGTTCTCCTCCTGCCGAGGGTCCCGTCACCGTCAGACTTTCCGATCCCCGGGTTTTCTCCCTCTGCGGCTCCTCCTGGTTCTTGGAGGTCTTCCTGGGCTCGAGGAGTGATGATGATGATGGTCCCTCTGACCCTTCCTCATGTCCTTCCTCACGTCCTTCCTCATGTCCTCCAGAGACCCGCTGTGTTCTCTCTCCGTCTTCCTGGGGCTGTGCGATCTGGATCTGTTTTCCTCTGAGGTTTTGGGGGAAGACGGGGATATTTCTGAGGTAGAAAGGGAGGAGGAGGACGGACCCTCAGAGAGTCGGAGGGGAGCGGCTACTTTGTCCTTCGAACCTGAGGGACGAGCAACAGGAAGTGAGAAACAAGGTGTGATGCTAATGCTATGCTAACACAACGAGCAACAGGAAGTGAGAAACAAGGTGTGATGCTAATGCTATGCTAACACAATGAGCAACAGGAAGTGAGAAACAAGGTGTGATGCTAATGCTATGCTAACACAATGAGCAACAGGAAGTGAGAAACAAGGTGTGATGCTAATGCTACGCTAACACAACGAGCAACAGGAAGTGAGAAACAAGGTGTGATGCTAATGCTACGCTAACACAACGAGCAACAGGAAGTGAGAAACAAGGTGTGATGCTAATGCTACGCTAACACAACGAGCAACAGGAAGTGAGAAACAAGGTGTGATCCTAATGCTACGCTAAACAACGAGCAACAGGAAGTGAGAAACAAGGTGTGATGCTAATGCTACGCTAACACAACGAGTAAAAGGAAGTGAGAAACAAGGTGTGATGCTAATGCTACGCTAACACAACGAGCAAAAGGAAGTGAGAAACAAGGTGTGATGCTAATGCTACGCTAACACAACGAGCAACAGGAAGTGAGAAACAAGGTGTGATGCTAATGCTACGCTAACACAACGAGCAACAGGAAGTGAGAAACAAGGTGTGATGCTAATGCTACGCTAACACAACGAGCAACAGGAAGTGAGAAACAAGGTGTGATGCTAATGCTACGCTAACACAACGAGCAACAGGAAGTGAGAAACAAGGTGTGATCCTAATGCTACGCTAACACAACGAGCAACAGGAAGTGAGAAACAAATGTGATGCTAATGCTACGCTAACACAACGAGCAACAGGAAGTGAGAAACAAGGTGTGATGCTAATGCTACGCGAAAAGATTCTCTCTCTTTTTGTCCTGATCCATTTAATAAAAATCAGGTACTACACCTTCACACAAGCCTACACATTTGTTCATGAGGGTCCTTCAGCTAGCTGTTGGCGACCAGATCAACATCTAAATGAAACTACATCTTGGATTTGATATTACTTTAGCAATTAGCTCTTTGTTGATTTCATGTGATTAACATGTGCATGTTGGGATTAGCCGGTTTTTGAGCTAATGCCCACCTTTAACTAATGATACGTTTTTGCTCTTCAACGACATGTCTAGACATCATAACTTGTTTGGTCGTTGTGTTGTTGTTGTTGTTGTGTTGTTGCTGCAACAGAAGGACAGAATCCTGATATTCTGCAGACTCTCTGTAATATCTGCCATGTTTCAGATCTGTATCACCCCACACTGCCGGTTCAATCCCCCCCCCCGAGCAGATAAGAGATGCACAGCAGCACTGAAGCAGCAGAGAGAGAAGAAGAGGGATGAGTTTATAGAGAAGCTGGAATGAGCTTTAGGATTTCTGGGAGCAACAACTCAGAGAAATCCATTTCTAGAAGCTGATGCCAGTGAACACACACATCCTTTTGTGATTCAGATCAGGTGTGTGTTCAGTGGCAGGTTTTGCAATAGAGAGGTGCAGGGAGGACGTGTTTACCCTGAAGGAAGCTGCTGTTCCCTCCAAAAAAGCAACGGGATTTCTCCAGAGGATTCTGGAAATAGCTGGAAATAAGGTCTGTGGAAAACGAACCTGTTTGATAAACGCACGTTTTGTTCAGGATAATCTCCACGTGTCTACCCTACTTTTATAATGTTGGAATCATAAATCTAATGTCCAGAAGCTAAATGCTAACGTTATGCTATAAAGGAACTACAGCCGAGTCCAGCAGCACGACTTCAACGTCACGCCAACTTCAGATCCATATTCAAACATACAGATTCTAAATGGAACGAGTTGAAGCGTTTGTTTGAACACTTTGCAGGAGGCAGG
>JAAKFY010000002.1:40460361-40497861 GCA_011823955.1 Dissostichus mawsoni
TGTCAGTGTGTGTACCTGTGTGTGTGTCAGTGTGTGTACCTGTGTGTGTCAGTGTGTGTACCTGTGTGTGTCAGTGTGTGTACCTGTGTGTGTGACAGTGTGTGTACCTGTGTGTGTGTCAGTGTGTGTACCTGTGTGTGACAGTGTGTGTACCTGTGTGTGTCAGTGTGTGTGTGTCAGTGTGTGTACCTGTGTGTGTCAGTGTGTGTACCTGTGTGTGTCAGCGTGTGTACCTGTGTGTGACAGTGTGTGTACCTGTGTGTGTCAGTGTGTGTGTCAGTGTGTGTACCTGTGTGTGTCGGTATGTGTACCTGTGTGTGTCAGTGTGTGTACCTGTGTGTGTCAGTGTGTGTACCTGTGTGTGTCAGCGTGTGTACCTGTGTGTGACAGTGTGTGTAACCTGTGTGTGTCAGTGTGTGTGTGTCAGTGTGTGTACCTGTGTGTGTGTCAGTGTGTGTACCTGTGTGTCAGCGTGTGTACCTGTGTGTGACAGTGTGTGTACCTGTGTGTGTCAGTTGTGTGTGTCAGTGTGTGTACCTGTGTGTGTCAGTGTGTGTACCTGTGTGTGTCAGCGTGTGTACCTGTGTGTGACAGTGTGTGTACCTGTGTGTGACAGTGTGTGTACCTGTGTGTGTCAGCGTGTGCACCTGTGTGTGTACCTGTGTGTGTTAGTGTGTGTACCTGTGTGTGTCAGTGTGTGTACCTGTGTGTCAGTGTGTGTACCTGTGTGTGTCAGCGTGTGTACCTGTGTGTGTCAGCGTGTGTACCTGTGTGTGTCAGTGTGTGTACCTGTGTGTGTCAGCATGTGTGTGTGTCAGTGTGTGTACCTGTGTGTGTCAGCGTGTGTACCTGTGTGTGACAGTGTGTGTACCTGTGTGTGTCAGTGTGTGTACCTGTGTGTGTCAGCGTGTGTACCTGTGTGTGTCAGTGTGTGTACCTGTGTGTGTCAGTGTGTGTGTGTGTCAGTGTGTGTACCTGTGTGTGTCAGTGTGTGTGTGTCAGTGTGTGTACCTGTGTGTGTCAGCGTGTGTACTGTGTGTGTCAGCGTGTGTACCTGTGTGTCAGTGTGTACCTGTGTGTGTCAGCGTGTGTGTGTGTCAGTGTGTGTGTGTGTCATGTGTGTGTGTGTCAGCGTGTGTACCTGTGTGTGTACCTGTGTGTGTTAGTGTGTGTACCTGTGTGTGTCAGTGTGTGTGTGTGTCAGCGTGTGTACCTGTGTGTGTACCTGTGTGTGTTAGTGTGTGTACCTGTGTGTCAGTGTGTGTGTGTGTCAGCGTGTGTACCTGTGTGTGTACCTGTGTGTGTCTGTGTGTGTCAGTGTGTGTGTGTGTACCTGTGTGTGTCAGTGTGTGTGTGTGTGTCAGTGTGTGTGTGTGTCAGTGTGTGTGTGTGTCATGTGTGTACCTGTGTGTGTCAGTGTGTGTACCTGTGTGTGTACCTGTGTGTGTCAGCGTGTGTACCTGTGTGTGTCAGCGTGTGTACCTGTGTGTGTCAGTGTGTGTGTGTGTCAGTGTATGTACCTGTGTGTGTCAGTGTGTGTACCTGTGTGTGTCAGTGTGTTTGTGTGTCAGTGTGTGTGTGTGTCAGTGTGTGTACCTGTGTGTGTCAGCGTGTGTACCTGTGTGTGTCAGCGTGTGTACCTTTGTGTGTCAGTGTGTGGTGTGTCAGTGTGTGTACCTGTGTGTGTCAGTGTGTGTACCTGTCTGTGTCAGCGTGTGTACCTGTGTGTGTCAGTGTGTGTGTGTGTCAGTGTGTGTTGTGTGTCAGTGTGTGTACCTGTGTGTGTTAGTGGTGTACCTGTGTGTGTCAGTGTGTACCTGTGTGTGTCAGTGTGTGTGTGTGTCAGTGTGTGTACCTGTGTGTGTACCTGTGTTGTCAGCGTGTGTACCTGTGTGTGTCAGTGTGTGTGTGTGTCAGCGTGTGTACCTGTGTGTGTACCTGTGTGTGTCAGCGTGTGTACCTGTGTGTGTCAGTGTGTGTACCTGTGTGTGTCAGTGTGTTTGTGTGTCAGTGTTGTGTGTGTCAGTGTGTGTACCTGTGTGTGTCAGCGTGTGTACCTGTGTGTGTCAGCGTGTGTACCTTTGTGTGTCAGTGTGTGTGTGTGTCAGTGTGTGTACCTGTGTGTGTCAGTGTGTGTACCTGTGTGTGTCAGCGTGTGTACCTGTGTGTGTCAGTGTGTGTACCTGTGTGTGTCAGTGTGTGTGTGTGTCAGTGTGTGTGTGTGTCAGTGTGTGTACCTGTGTGTGTCAGCGTGTGTACCTGTGTGTGTCAGTGTGTGCACCTGTGTGTGTCAGTGTGTGTGTGTGTCAGTGTGTGTGTGTGTCATGTGTGTACCTGTGTGTGTTAGTGTGTGTACCTGTGTGTGTCAGTGTGTACCTGTGTGTGTCAGTGTGTGTGTGTGTCAGTGTGTGTACCTGTGTGTGTCAGTGTGTGTACCTGTGTGTGTCAGCGTGTGTACCTGTGTGTGTCAGTGTGTTGTACCTGTGTGTGTCAGTGTGTTTGTGTGTCAGTGTGTGTGTGTGTCAGTGTGTGTGTGTCAGTGTGTGTACCTGTGTGTGTCAGCATGTGTACCTGTGTGTGTCAGCGTGTGTACCTTTGTGTGTCAGTGTGTGTACCGTGTGTGTCAGTGTGTGTACCTGTGTGTGTCAGTGTGTGTGTGTGTCAGTGTGTGTGTGTGTCAGTGTGTGTACCTGTGTGTGTTAGTGTGTGTACCTGTGTGTGTCAGTGTGTGTACCTGTGTGTGTCAGCGTGTGTACCTGTGTGTGTCAGTGTGTGTACCTGTGTGTGTCAGTGTGTGTGTGTGTCAGTGTGTGTGTGTGTCAGTGTGTGTACCTGTGTGTGTTAGTGTGTACCTGTGTGTGTCAGTGTGTGTACCTGTGTGTGTCAGTGTGTGTACCTGGTGTGTCAGTGTGTGTACCTGTGTGTGTTAGTGTGTGTACCTGTGTGTGTCAGTGTGTATACCTGTGTGTGTCAGTGTGTGTATGTGTCAGTGTGTGTACCTGTCTGAGTAGTTGGGGGGCTGCTGGCCCACCGCTCTGTGTTGAGCTGAAGGACTCTGCTTCGCTGAGTTTGTTCCAGACAGGGAGTGTTATCTGAAACACACACACACACTTTAGTTTGACACAGATCTTGTGATGCAACAGAGCAATCTTGAAACCTCCTTTTGTCTCTATAATATAAACTAATTCTGACGCTTTTACCAAATCAACTCAATCAAATCAACAAGTGCAATAAACCACGAAGATACAAACTCAGAACAAGCAGAAAGGTGCAGGACCTCAGCTCAGTGGGAGCAGACTCCCTGCTGTGCTGATATCAGGGGGAGATTGTCCCACTAAAACTGAACATGCATGATATATACATGTTAAATATCTTTCTTCCTGTGGGGTCTCACCGTCCTCCGGCACCACGGTGAGGGTCACCTGAGTGCCGGCCTCCTTGATGAGCTGCACGATGTCGTTGTGCGACAGATCCATGATGGAGCGCCCGTTAACGGCAGAGATCCGGTCGCCCACCTTCATCTGCCCCGAGCGGTCCGTGGGGCTGCCCTCGATGATCCGCCCGATCTTATGAGGGATCACTGCAACACACACACACACACACATTACACCTGAGAGAGTGTGTGTGTGTGTGTGTGTGTGTGTGTGTGTGTGGTGTGTGTGTGGTGTGTGTGGTGTGTGTGTGTCACTCACTGATAAGGCGTGAAGCTCACTCACACGCTTGGTTTCACACATTCAGCCTTTAACTTCTTACATTTATAGATGTTTGTATTCTATTGTGCTACTTCATGCTAAAATTAAATAATAAAGAGTTTTGCAAACCGACAAATGCCAACCTCGCGTTAATACTTCTTCATATGATGATAGACCACATATGGGATGGAAACACTCACTGGCCACTTCATTAGGTACATTATTCATCTGAACGTGTGTGTGTGTGAGTGTGTGTGTGTGTGATGTGTGTGTCCTGACCTCCGGGGGGGGGCTTGTTCTTGGAGGTGAGGATGACGAAGCCGAAGCCCTCGTTCTCTCGTCGCTGCAGAAACACGTCGAAACTCTCCGCTCTGCAGGGGGGGGGCGGGGTCTGGATCCGGGGTGTCTGAGGGGAGCTGATGGAGAGAGGAAGAGGACCCTCCACTTCATCACCGTCTGAAACCAGAGACCCAAACAAAATGAATCCAAAGACAGTGTGTGTGTGTGTGTGTGTGTGTGTGTGTGTGTGTGTGTGTGTGTGTGTGTGTGTGTTAGTGTGTGTGTGTGCTGTTTCTGTTCACAGAGATGAATATCTGAGGGTAAACACACGGCATGAAGGAAAAGACTACTCAGCATTTTCCTTATTCATCTTCAATCCTTTGTCTTGTAAATCTGAAACCGATAGTTACGCATGTAAAATACGCGAGATGGATAACATCCAGTGTTAAGCACTGCCTCTGGTGGTCAGTAAGAAGCTTAGAGCTGCAGGTGTGTGTGTGTGTGTGTGTGTGTGTGTGTGTGTGTGTGTGTGTGTGTGTGTGTGTGCCTCACCTGTGTGTGTCAGCTTCCTCCTGACGGTCAGCATCACCTGTCCGTTTCGAGCGGCGTTGGTCATCAGATCCAGGACCTGCTTGTGAGTCTTTCCCTTCACGGCGACCCCGTCGATGCACAGCAGCTCGTCTCCGGCACGCAGGCGGCCATCTTTCTCTGCAGCGCCCAGAGGCACGATGGCCCCGATGTACACCTGAGGGGGGGGGGGGGGGACAGGTGAGCAGAGAGGGAGGGTTAATGGCATTATGGGTATTAATTGTGTGTGTGTTTGGCTAGTCTGTACATGCTTGTGATGAACGTACAACCGTTATTTTGTTGCCATCTTGTTTTTGGAAGAAGTTAAAATGACGTATCTTAATCAGATACTGAACGTATTGTAAGCCTAACTCACTCAGTACAATTTAAATGATGTATATTGTTATTAGTATTCTTTTTCCCTCGATGCACCATTTCAACAGGCAGAAAAACATTGTCTTTTCTCTTTTCCAACAGCAGAAATCCTGACATCATCAGGTCACTTTCACTCATGTATTGCTCCATGTACTCCATGGTTCTCTGTATTCTGCCCCAGTGACGGAGCCTGGGAGTTCAGATTTAACTGTTTGCTCTGATTGTTGTTGCATTTTGAGTCTTTGAATCTTGAATCTTATTAGCTAAGTGCAGCTAAAGTATGGATTTGCATGAACCTGCTGTAATGTCTAACGGTTTTTAGAGGTTTTTTTAACGTTTGTGGTAGTGTTCATTTTGTCAGCTATTTTTCAATTTAGTCTTCGTCTTGTGTCAAATGTCCTAGTTTTAGTCACATAGGGAGGCGAAGTCCCTCCCCTCCCGGGGAGCTCCATGGGACCTTATTTCGGAAAAAGTATGTATTGAAGTCAATGGAGAGAGAAAGATTATCTTTGGATCCCGTTTGAATTGTGCCACGAATTACACAGATGATGTTTGTCAATTTAAAAGATCATTTTGAAGTCAAAAAAAAAAAAATGTGTCGTAAAACTGTGAAGTAACACTTTGTTTGTGTGAAACCGCTCAATGAACTACATCTCCCGTCTCGCACCACACACCAGACGGCCGTCACGTTGGCACATTTCACTTCTTTCTTTCAGAATGAGGCGGAAAGTATTAAAAGAGGTGAAAATCACTCCAAGTCTGGGCACGTTGTGAGAGCTGTACACACACACAAGGGGTCAGTCGGTTCGTGAGAGCCAGCATGCGGGACCGGGACTCTGGGATTTGTAGTCTTTCTAGTTGCGTATTTTTCATAGTCTTATATTTCAACAGTTTTACGACAAACTGACTTTTTTGACATGGAAATGATTTTTTAAGATTGCCAAACATCATGTGTTTAATTCGTGGCACAATTCAAACGGGATCAAAGATACGTTTTCTCTCCCCATTGACTTCAATACATAATTCTTCTGAAATAAGGTCCCATGGGGCGGAAGTAGAAGGGCGGGACTTCGCCTCTCTATTGAGTCACCTTCATCCTGTTTTTATTTAGTCAGTTTTAGTCGACTAAAAGTCTGAGCATTTTAGTCTTATTTTAGTCAAAGAAAACTAACTATTTTAGTCTCCTTTATGTTAATGAAAACTGTTGACATTTGAGTCTTTTTTAGTCATCAGATTATAGAGAACATTTCAGTCAAACTAGTCGAGCCAAAACCAATAATTTGTCATTTGTGTCAAACTTATTTCACAATAAGATGATATCTTGTCGTTATTTGATGAAACACGGGTTGAATGATGAAGAAAGCAGCTTTGCAGAGAGTATCAGGTGTGTGGTGTTTCACCAGCTGTGTTGTGGCCACAATCCTTTCTGATAAAACAATGCATTTGCTTTTTTTCTCCGCCTCATTGTAGCGAAAATGGGCCCAAATATCGCCTCGTTTCTTTCTCCCAAGCAGTGGCGGCGTTACTTTTTCATTGTCCGTCATTTTGACGTAAAATGACCGTCAGAATCCATTATTACCCGACGGGTCTGTACCCAACTCGTCACTCACTCGCGCTGACGGGGGGGGGGGGGGGGGGGGGATATTCGGTTAACGCGACCACTGCTCCCAAGCACTGTTGTTGCCATTTTCCTTTCTGTTAAACAAGGTTCTTTAGATCCGAGTCTTCCTGAATGTTCAGTGTGCCGCTGGCCGAGGATTTTGGAAACGTTTTTATTTAGTAAACTACATTTTCGTCTCGTCCTTTTTCGTCAACGATATTGCCTGCTGATTTTGTTACAGTTATTGTTTACTGACGTCGGTGCCGTCTCGTCATCGTCTCGTCATCGTCTCGTCATCGGCTCGTCATCGTCTCGTCATCGGCTCGTCATCGTCTCGTCTCAGTCATGGAAAAAAGGTCGTTGACGAACATATTTCGTCATAGTTTTAGTCAACGAAATGAACACTAGTCTGTGGACGTACCGGCTGGTCGGGACCTTCTCCTCCGAGGACTCTGAATCCAAATCCTGACTCCTGGTTCCTCTTGATGAAAACATCCAGGTCCTTTGTATGAGCCGCTGCATAGAGGAGGGGGGGGGGGGGGGGGTTTCAATTAGCATGAAGACACATCTTAAAGGCACAATTTAATGAAAACTGATATACAGCTGGATCAACAAACACCATGACCTGATTTGAATGCACATTCCTTCAGTTACTGTTCCTCACACTGAGAGTATCATGCTCTGTCGGGGGTTCTAATGGACCACACACCAGTGGAAGAACTCACTCAGCCTTTTGTTATGACACCACTTTAAGACTTTGCATGCAATTTCTGTGTATTCCTTTTGTGTGTGTGAACTTTATAATGTGATGTTCGGTGAGTGATGTTTATTTAAGAGCTACAGACTACGTCCCATTTCCTGAGCAAGCACCAGGAGCACTATAGAAACCTGATGTTTTAGTAAGAGCTACAGACTACGGTCCCATTTCCTGAGCAAGCACCAGGAGCGCTATAGAAACCTGATGTTTATGTAAGAGCTACAGACTACGTCCCATTTCCTGAGCTAGCACCAGGAGCGCTATAGAAACCTGATGTTTATGTAAGAGCTACAGACTACGTCCCATTTCCTGAGCAAGCACCAGGAGCGCTATAGAAACCTGATTTTATGTAAGAGCTACAGACTACGTCCCATTTCCTGAGCAAGCACCAGGAGCGCTATAGAAACCTGATGTTTATTTAAGAGCTACAGACTACGGTCCCATTTCCTGAGCAAGCACCAGGAGCGCTATAGAAACCTGATGTTTATTTAAGAGCTACAGACTACGTCCCATTTCCTGAGCTAGCACCAGAGCGCTATAGAAACCTGATGTTATTTAAGAGCTACAGACTACGTCCCATTTCCTGAGCAAGCACCAGGAGCGCTATAGAAACCTGATGCTATCATTATTATTTATTCGCAAGAGCTCAAGAAACAAAGCTAATTTCCTGAAGGTTTATGAGCAATAAACCTCCTGAGTCTGAATGCAGGGCTGCACTAATGATGACAATCACATAACAATAACACATAAGACACTTATCTAGAACCTCAAAGACACTTTAACACAAAGACTAAGAAAATACGTAAAGACACAGTTTTTGAGTGATAGTAATAGTCGTTGTTATTGATGATTAATAATATAAATATAAGTCGTTTTTAGGTTTCTAAGGGTTTCTAGTGTCTAAGGGTTTCTAGTGTCTAAGGGTTTCTAGTGTCTGAGGGTTTCTAGTGTCTGAGGTTTTCAAGTGTCTAAAGGTTGCTAGGTTTTTAAGGGTTTTTAGTGTCTGAGGGTTTTTAGTGTCTGAGGGTTTCTAGTGTCTGAGGTTTTCAAGTGTCTAAAGGTTGCTAGGTTTTTAAGGGTTTTTAGTGTCTGAGGGTTTCTAGTGTCTAAGGGTTCCTAGGTTTTTTAAGGGTTTTTAGTATCTGAGGGTTTCTAGTGTCTGAGGGTTTTCTAGTGTCTGAGGGTTTCTACTGTCTAAAGGTTGCTAGGTTTTTAAGGGTTTTTAGTGTCTGAGGGTTTTTAGTGTCTGAGGGTTTCTAGTGTCTGAGGTTTTCAAGTGTCTAAAGGTTGCTAGGTTTTTAAGGGTTTTTAGTGTCTGAGGGTTTCTAGTGTCTAAGGGTTCCTAGGTTTTTAAGGGTTTTTAGTGTCTGAGGGTTTCTAGTGTCTAAGGGTTCCTAGGTTTTTAAGGGTTTTAGTATCTGAGGGTTTTTAGTGTCTAAAGGTTCCTAGGTTTTTAAGGGTTTTTAGTGTCTGAGGGTTTCTAGTGTCTAAGGGTTTTAAGTGTCTGAGGGTTTTTAGTGTCTAAAGGTTTCTAGGTTTTTAAGGGTTTCTAGTGTCTGAGTGTTTTTAGTGTCTAAATGTTTCAAGGTTTTTAAGGGTTTTTAGTGTTTAGGGTTTTTAGTGTCTGAGGGTTTCTAGTGTCTAAAGGTTTCAAGGTTTTTACGGGTTTCTAGTGTCTGAGGGTTTTAGAGTCTGAGGTTTTCAAGTGTCTAAAGGTTCCTAGGTTTTTAAGGGTTTTAGTGTCTGAGGGTTTCTAGTGTCTAAGGGTTCCTAGGTTTTTAAGGGTTTTTAGTATCTGAGGGTTTTTAGTGTCTAAAGGTTCCTAGGTTTTTAAGGTTTTTAGTGTCAGAGGGTTTCTAGTGTCTAAGGGTTTTAAGTGTCTGAGGGTTTTTAGTGTCTAAAGTGTCTAGGTTTTTAAGGGTTTTTAGTATCTAAAGGTTTTTAGTGTCTGAGGGTTTTTAGTGTCTAAAGGTGTCTAGGTTTTTAAGGGTTTTTTTAGTGTCTAAAGGTTCCTAGGTTTTTAAGTATTTTTAGAGTCTGAGGGTTTTTAGTGTCTAAAGGTTTCAAGGTTTTTAAGGGCTTTTAGTGTCTAAAGGTTCCTAGGTGTTTAAGAGTTTCTATTGTCTAAGGGTTTTTAGTGTCTGAGGGTTTTTAGTGTCTAAAGGTGTCTAGGTTTTTAAGGGATTTTAGTGTCTAAAGGTTCCTAGGTTTTTAAGGGCTTTTAGTGTCTAAGGGTTTCTAGTGTCTAAGGGTTTTTAGTGTCTGAGGTTTCTAGTGTCTAAAGGTTTCTAGGTTTTTAAGGGTTTCTAGTGTCTGAGGGTTGTTAGAGTCTGAGGTTTTCAAGTGACTAAAGGTTCCTAGGTTTTTAAGGGTTTTTAGTGTCTGAGGGTTTTTAGTGTCTAAAGGTTCCTAGGTTTTTAAGGGTTTTTAGTGTCTACGGGTTTTTAGTGTCTAAGGGTTTTCCAGAGTCTAAAGGTTTCTAGGTTTTTTAGTGTCTGAGGTTTTTAGTGTCTGAGGGTTTTTAGTGTCTAAAGGTTTCTAGGTTTTTAAGGGTTTTTAGTGTCTGAGGGCTTTTAGAGTCTAAAGGTTTCTAGGTTTTTAAGGGTTTTTAGTGTCTAAAGGTTTCTAGGTTTTTAAGGGTTTTTAGTGTCTGAGGGCTTTTAGAGTCTAAAGGTTTCTAGGTTTTTAGTGTCTGAGGGTTTTAGTGTCTAAAGGTTCCTAGGTTTTTCAGGGTTTTTAGTGTCTGAGGGTTTCTAGGTTTTTAAGGGTTTTTAGTGTCTAAAGGTTTCTAGGTTTTTAAGGGTTTTTAGTGTCTAAAGGTTTCTAGGTTTTTAAGGGTTTTTAGTGTCTAAAGGTTTCTAGGTTTTTAAGGGTTTTTAGTGTCTAAAGGTTCCTAGGTTTCTAAGGGTTTTTATTGTCTAAAGGTTCCTAGGTTTCTAAGGGTTTTTAGTGTCTAAAGGTTCCTAGGTTTTTAAGGTTTTTAGTGTCTAAAGGTTTCTAGGTTTTTAAGGGTTTTTAGTGTCTAAAGGTTCCTAGGTTTCTAAGGGTTTTTAGTGTCTAAAGGTTCCTAGGTTTCTAAGGGTTTTTAGTGTCTAAAGGTTCCTAGGTTTCTAAGGGTTTTTAGTGTCTAAAGGTTCCTAGGTTTCTAAGGGTTTTTTAGTGTCTAAAGGTTCCTAGGTTTCTAAGGGTTTTTTTAGTGTCTAAAGGTTCCTAGGTTTTTAAGTATTTTAGAGTCTGAGGTTTTTAGTGTCTAAAGGTTTTAAGGTTTTTTAGGGCTTTTAGTGTCTAAAGGTTCCTAGGTGTTTAAGGGTTTCTAGTGTCTAAGGGTTTTTAGTGTCTGAGGGCTTTTAGTGTCTAAGGGTTTCTAGTGTCTAAGGGTTTTTAGAGTCTGAGGGTTTCTAGTGTCTAAAGTTTCTAGGTTTTTTAAGGGTTTCTAGTGTCTGAGGGTTTTTAGAGTCTGAGGTTTTCAAGTGTCTAAAGGTTCCTAGGTTTTTAAGGGTTTTTAGTGTCTGAGGGTTTTTAGTGTCTAAAGGTTCCTAGGTTTTTAAGGGTTTTTAGTGTCTACAGGTTTTTAGAGTCTAAAGGTTTCTAGGTTTTTAAGGGTTTTTAGTGTCTGAGGGTTTTTAGTGTCTGAGGGTTTTAGTGTCTAAAGGTTCCTAGGTTTTTCAGGGTTTTTAGTGTCTGAGGGTTTCTAGGTTTTTAAGGGTTTTTAGTGTCTAAAGGTTTCTAAGTTTTTAAGGGTTTTAGTGTCTAAAGGTTTCTAGGTTTTTAGGGTTTTAGTGTCTAAAGGTGTCCTAGGTTTCTAAGGTTTTATTGTCTAAAGGTTCCTAGGTTTCTAAGGGTTTTTAGTGTCTAAAGGTTCCTAGGTTTTTAAGGGTTTTTAGTGTCTAAAGGTTTCTAGGTTTTTAAGGGTTTTAGTGTCTAAAGGTTCCTAGGTTTCTAAGGGTTTTTAGTGTTTAAAGGTTCCTAGGTTTCTAAGGTTTTTAGTATCTAAAGGTTCCTAGGTTTTTAAGGGCTTTTAGTGTCTAAGGGTTTCTAGTGTCTAAGGGTTTTTAGTGTCTGAGGGTTTCTAGTGTCTAAAGGTTTCTAGGTTTTTAAGGTTTCTAGTGTCTGAGGGTTTTTTAGAGTCTGAGGTTTTCAAGTGTCAAAGGTTCCTAGGTTTTAAGGGTTTTTTAGTGTCTAAAGGTTCCTAGGTTTTTAAGGGTTTTTAGTGTCTACGGGTTTTAGAGTCTAAGGTTTCTAGGTTTTTAAGGGTTTTTAGTGTCTGAGGGTTTTTAGTGTCTGGGGGTGTTTTAGTGTCTAAAGGTTCCTAGGTTTTCAGGGTTTTTAGTGTCTGAGGGTTTCTCTAGGTTTTTAAGGTTTTTAGTGTCTAAAGGTTCCTAGGTTTCTAAGGGTTTTTATTGTCTAAAGGTTCCTAGGTTTCTAAGGGTTTTTATGTCTAAAGGTTCCTAGGTTTCCAAGGGTTTTTATGTCTAAAGGTTCCTAGGTTTTCTAAGGGTTTTTATTGTCTAATGTTCCTAGGTTTCTAAGGGTTTTTAGTGTCTAAAGGTTCCTAGGTTTTTTTAAGGGTTTTAGTGTCTAAAGGTTTCTAGTTTTTTAGTGTCTAAAGGTTCCTAGGTTTTTAAGGGCTTTTAGTGTCTAAGGGTTTCTAGTGTCTAAGGTTTTTAGTGTCTGAGGGTTTCTAGTGTCTAAAGGTTTCTAGGTTTTTAAGGGTTTCTAGTGTCTGAGGGTTTTTAGAGTCTGAGGTTTTCAAGTGTCTAAAGGTTCCTAGGTTTTTAGTGTCTACGGGTTTTTAGAGTCTAAAGGTTTCTAGGTTTTTAAGGGTTTTTAGTGTCTGAGGGGTTTTAGTGTCTAAAGGTTCCTAGGTTTTTCAGGGTTTTCAGTGTCTGAGGGTTTCTAGGTTTTTAAGGGTTTTTAGTGTCTAAAGGTTTTCTAGTTTTTAAGGGTTTTTAGTGTCTAAAGGTTCCTAGGTTTGTAAGGGTTTTATATTGTCTAAAGCAGGGGTGCCCAATACGTCGAGCGATCGACCGGTCGATCGCAAGGGTAGTGTGGGTAGATCGCATGGCATAAAAAAAAAAAATAATAAAAAAAAAAAACATTTAATTTTTTTTTCTTTTTTTTTTAAAAGTTAGCCTATCATCCATCCTTACTATGGCATTTGCCACTTGATTGACGTACAGGTAGCCAGTCTGAGTTTTATTGTGCCATACGGGTTCATGCAGTTATGAGGGGGCCTCACCTCCTCATCTGAAGCGCAAATGCGGCGCACTATTAGCCACAGTTTATCCGTTTATCCACAAGCACCCCCCCCCCCCCCGCGCTCACGACACAGATTGGGCAGGCGCGGCCCTGTAGGTAGATCATTTGGGCTTGGTCCTTTAAAGTAGCTCCCAAGCTGAAAAAGTGTGGGCACCCTGGTCTAAAGGTTCCTAGGTTTCTAAGGGTTTTTATTGTCTAAAGGTTCCTAGGTTTCTAAGGGTTTTTAGTGTCTAAAGGTTCCTAGTTTCTAAGGGTTTTTAGTGTCTAAAGGTTCCTAGTTTCTAAGGGTTTTAGTGTCTAAAGGTTCCTAGGTTTCTAAGGGTTTTAGTGTCATATAATATAAGTTGTTATAACTCACGCTTGCTCTCCAGCAGAGCTCTGGACCGCAGGTACAGCTCCGAGGCGTCTGGTTTGGGGGACGATGACACGGGGGAGCTGTTGGGGTTTTGGGGGAACATCGGCGGATGAGAGCTCCTCTGGACCCTGAAGGATCTCAGAGTTATTGATCACTTCCTGTCTCTGAGGGGGGGCTGCGACACCGTGCACTGCAGAGAGGAAGGGGAGGAGGAGGAGGAGGAAGAGGAGGAGAAGGAAAAGAGACTTATTACAGGAGTATAACCCCCTAGCACTGAGGTAAGGGTGGTGTGCAGCACTGAGGTGAGGGTGGTGTGCAGCACTGAGGTGAGGGTGGTGTGCAGCACTGAGGTGAGGGTGGTGTGCAGCACTGAGGTGAGGGTGGTGTGCAGCACTGAGGTGAGGGTGGTGTGCATCATCTGCTGTTTCAATAATACGTCAAACGATGCAAAGTTTCACGAGAACTTTCGGGAAACAACAGATCCCTCAAATGACTTTGTGAATCGGCTGTGATTCTTTGAACATGAAACATTATCTACTCAGGTTCCTCTCTCTTTGTGGTTCCTCCCGGTTCTTTGTACATGTCGTTACCTCCCTCTGTACCCCTAGTTTAGGAGGGTCGGAACACATGGATTATCACCTCAGTGCAGAGCAGGAACTTTTAAATAAATGTTTATATTCTGTGAGCCTCTGAGCAGCTGAGGGAGGATGTTCTGATGTTCATTTATTAACCCATAAACTCCTGAGACTTTCAAATCAAATCTAAATATAACGTCTTCTTCTACGGCCGTTAAATAATGTGTCAAAACAATGCAATGACAGGTAAGGGTTAATGTGCAGCGAGGCATTCTGGGTAAAAGAACACCGACAGCAGCATGATCTGTCGCTCATCACACGGCCCACATTCTCAACTAAGTAACCACATGACTCCCAATATCAATTGAAATGCTTTATGGATTTAGAAAATGTTTTTATTGATTTAACATGACATGCATCCGCTAAGAGAAATAGTCCGTTGTTACCGTTGAACTACGTAGCAACGGCAGGAACGGCTTCCATAGCGTTTTTGAGGAGCTTTTGATACAGATTTGAAAACATCGTTGCTTGCTTTAAAAGTAGCAGAATTCCTGATGTCAGACCTTGGGAAGTATCTAGATATCCCTGCCCTGATGCCAAAGTGACTGGAGACTGAATATGGTTTGCCGTTTGATGTCTGGACCGCTGCGTGAAAAGGAGGGTTTTGCCCCGTTACTTCTCCGCTGTTTTCTTGTCTTTTCGGCCGAACTGTAAACAGTCCAACCGACGGACTTCTTCCTGCAGATGTGAGCGTCCTTAGCAACGGTCAATAAGTCCTTAGCAACGGTCAATAAGTCCTTATCAACGGTCAATAAGTCCTTAGCAACGGTCAATAAGTCCTTAGCAACGGTCAATAAGTCTTGACAGCGGTCTGTACTACTGGATTAACAACGTGTCACGTGCTCTGAATTGACAATCAGAATCGAGTATTCAAACTAAGCCATGCAATAATTCTTAATAATATATGTTTCAAAAGTCATGCTTTTTATAACTATATGTCAAAGTTTTACGAGCTCTACAAAATAAATATGATATCTATATAAATTAATAAAAGGCTCATTTTAGGGAAACAGATTTTCAGCATTTATCAGAAGTTTGATCCTCTTTATATTCTTTGATTTTTAAACGTTACGCAGATTAAAACTCACCGGTTTGAGAGGAGGCTGAGAGGGGGCGGAGCACTAAAGAGAGGAAGAGGAGGAGGAAGAGGGGAGGAGGGGAGGAGGAGGAGAGGAGGAGGAGGAGGAGGGAGGAGGAGGAGGAGAGGAGGAGGAGAGGAGGAGGAGGAGGAGGAGAGGAGGAGGAGGGGAGGAGGAGGAGAGGAGGAGGAGGAGAGGAGGAGGAGGAGGAGGAGGAGGAGGAGGAGAGGAGGAGGAGAGGAAGAGGAGGGGAGGAGGAGGAGGAGGAGGAGAGGAGGAGGAGAGGAGGAGGAGGAGAGGAGGAGGAGGAGGAGGAGGAGAGAGGAGGAGGGGAGGAGGAGGAGGAGGAGAGGAGGAGGAGAGGAGGAGGAGGAGGAGAGGAGGAGGGAGGAGGGGAGGAGGAGAGGAGGAGGAGAGGAGGAGGAGGAGGAGAGGAGGAGGAGGAGGGAGGGGAGGAGGAGGAGGAGGAGAGAGGAGGAGAGGAGGAGGAGGAGGAGGAGGAGGAGAGGAGGAGGAGGAGGGGAGGAGGAGGAGGAGGAGGAGGAGAGGAGGAGAGGAGGAGGAGGAGAGGAGGAGGAAGAGGAGGAGGAGAGGAGGAGGAAGAGGAGGGAGGAGGAGAGGAGGAGGAGGAGGAGAGGAGGAGGAGGAGGAGGAGGAGAGGAGGAGGAGGAGGAGGAGGAGAGGAGGAGGAGGAGGAGGAGAGGAGGAGGAGGAGGAGGAGGAGGGGAGAGGAGGAGGAGAGGAGAGGAGGAGGAGGAGAGGAGAGGAGGAGGAGGAGGAGGACGGGAGGAGGAGGAGAGAGGAGGAGGAAGAGGAGGAAGGAGGAGGAATTATTATGTTACGTCAAACAGCTCAAAGTTCAGAAGAACTCACTTTATGGAAAACAGCATTTATCAGAAGTTTGATCCCTTTATATTCTTAGTTTTTAAATGTTACAGATTCAAACTCACCGGTTTGAGAGATTTCACCGGAGACGTCGACCTGAAAAGAGAGGAAGAGGAAGAGGTAAATGAATTCATGAAGGAAAAAGAAACACATCTGGAACATGTATCTCTTCTACTTGTTGAATGCTATGTTATTTCTATTGAGATGTTCACATTCTGGATTGTTTATTTCTACTCCTCTCATGTCTCTAAGTGATGCCTTGGTTCTGATGTTGCTGCAACGCACACATTTCCCCCATTATCCTGTCTCATGATGTACTGCCTGTCAGGGAGAGATTCCACCAGCAGGGGGCGCTGTGCTGCAGCAGAAACACAGTTGACATGTCTCTCAGAGGCCTTTTAGGGTTAAAGCAGCTGTTTAAGAGAATCACCATGACAACATGAAGTCATCTGATCATCTGTATTCTAATGAAACCATTGGGTTTTTGTTCCTGCTGCTTTCTCAGGTGTGTATTGGCTGTGTGTGTGGTGTGTGTGTGTGTGTGTGGTGTGTGTGTGGTGTGTGTGTGTGTGTGTGTGAACAAGTGTGTGTGTGTGAACAAGTGTGTGTGTGGTGTGTGTGAACAGGTGTGTGTGTGTAACAGGTGTGTGTGTTTCCTTTAGACTCACCTGTGTGTGAGAGCTACAGTGTGTGGTGGTGTGTATGAACAGGTGTGTGTGTGTGTGTGTGTTTCCACAGACTCACCTGTGTGAGAGCTACAGATGTGTGTGTGTGTGTGTGTGTGTGTTTCCTACAGACTCACCTGGGTGTGAGAGCTACAGATGTGTGTGTGTGTGTGTGTGTGTGTTTCCTTTAGACTCACCTGTGTGTGAGAGCTACAGATGTGTGTGTGTGTGTATGAACAGGTGTGTATGTGTGTGTGTGTTTCCTACAGACTCACCTGTGTGTGAGAGCTACAGATGTGTGTGTGTGTGTGTGTGTGTGTGTGTGTGTGTTTCCTACAGACTCACCTGTGTGTGAGAGCTACAGATGTGTGTGTGTGTGTGTGTGTGTGTGTGTGTGTGTGTTTCCTTTAGACTCACCTGTGTGGAGAGCTACAGATGTGTGTGTGTGTGTGTGTGTGTGTGTGTGTGTGTGTGTGTTTCCTACAGACCACCTGGGTGTGAGAGCTACAGATGGTGTGTGTGTGTGTGTGTGTTGTGTGTGTGTGTGTGTGTCCTCCTCACCCCCCCGCAGCACCAGCAGAGCGACCTCACTTCCTGCCGGCAGCTCCTTCAGGATGTCGACCACCTGCGCGTGGCTCAGCGTCTGCACGTTCTGACGGTTGATCTCTTTGATCACGTCTCCTTTCATCAGGCCGCGGCACCACTGAGCGTCCAGGATCATCTTCACCTTCTGACCCAGAGGCGAGTCCGCGATGGCAAACCCAAACCCTCCGGGACCTGTTCCCAGAGATATGGAAGTGACTGTTATTTTGTATTTCAGAACCAGAATACCTTAATTAGTGGACATTTACATTGTTACAGCAGAAAAGAGCCAAAGACAGCTTAAAGGTCCCCTATCATCCTCCTCTTCATCAATATATCACAGGTCTCAGATATATCCAGAGCCTGTCTCTGATTGGCTGAAACACCAAACAGATCATTGCAGCATTACCCATAATCCCCTCTGTTTCAGCCCTGTTTCCAAAGTGCTGATTCTCTGTCTGTTACTTTAGATGAAAATAAGGAGCCCCTCCCACGCCCCTCTGAGAGACATTTGGTTACAAAGAACTCAATGGTGCTCTAGGAGGAGATTCAGGTGATAAGGGGGGGGGGGGTTACCTTGGTTGCTGATTGGCTAATGGTTACACAAGACAAAACATCGTGATATAAATGGATCAGCAGCATAAAAAGACATGACATTATACAATAAAAATTCAAAAGACTAGAAATAAACAAATTCAACATAAATATATGTTGAATTTGAATATTAAACTGAATATATAAATGTAAAATGTACAGTGTGATTTTAAGTTGACTGTGTATATTATAGGTATATACATATTTTTATACATATTTTTCTATATAATTTGTATTTTTTTTACTAACTGAAAAATGTACAATAAAGTTGTCTCTGACCTTTTATCAGGAGGACGCTGAGCAACTCAGGCTGAAGAAGAGTGGGATCCGGACCCTGAGGAAGAGGATGATGATGATGAGGAAGATGATGAAGATGATGGTGGTTTCGTCCTCCGTTAATCATGGGAGGAACGGCTGCCACCTGCCTGGGAGGGAGCCTCCATCTGGGACGGTTTTGTGGGGATCCTGTGAGGACAGAGGGAAGAAGTGGAGGACAAACACTCAATCAAAAGCCTTGGAGGTATGATCTGTAGTTACTGATGAAACACGAAATGACACGTGAACATCACGGACACGATATCCAAGATGTGCGACGATATCACCGACGATATGGACCAGAATTAAGAGTAAGTATTTCAAAAATACAGTAAAAGCCTAAAAGCAGTGAATATCCATGTGTAAACCTTTAATCTGGCAAATTGGTTTGGTTTTTCCTTTATTACTTAACTCGGTAACACTTTATATTAAGGTACACATTCACCATCAACTAGTTGTTCATTAACATGCGTATTAGCAGTATATTGGCTCTTTATTAGTCATTATGAAACACTTATTAATGCCTTATTCTACAGGACCATATTCTACAAGTGATACGCCGTTAGTTGAGAGTTTCTCCTCAATAACCCTCGTCTTGTTCATAACCAATAAGCTAGCAGTTTGACTCTAATATGCATTATTTATCTTCTTTACTCACCAGAGAAATCGCTATATAAATAACATGTGATATTACCGTTATTATGGTGAATAAGTGTACCTTAATATAAAGTGTTACCCTTAATTCATTTACGTTACGTACTAAAAGGACGAAGAATTGCACAGTGGTGGACCAGGAGTGAGCGCCTTGGATACGCTTCTGTGATTGGTTAAGCCGGTTTCTTGTTGTTATTCAGAGATGGAAACACAGCTTTGTTTTAGTTTTGAATCAAAAGCCTTGGAGGTATTATATTAGTTTGACTGATTAAACACAAAACGACACGTGAACATAACGGACACGATATCCAAGATGTGCGACGATATCTAGTCTTATATTGCAATATCCATAAAATATAATTATATATTCCCTAGTTACTGTAACCAGAGGTGGGAAGTATTGGAGTACAAATACTTTGTTTCTGTACTTAAGTACATGTTTCTGGTATCAGTACTTTACTCCACTACTTATTTTTCTGACCACTTTTTACTTTGACTTCTTAGATGTTGAACCCAAATACCTGTACTTTCTACTTTTTAGTATCTGTACTTCTACTTGAGTAAAGGATGTACCTTTGCCATCTCTGAGGAGCTGCAGGGGTCCTTGGGGCGTTGAGACCCCCGGATGTCTCCTCATTATTACTGGAATCCAGTGGCAGGGGGTATCCTCGACAAAGAACCAGTTCCACGAACTGATTTATGGGGATGGACTGGAACATCTGCACCACGTCAGCGTGAGTCTTCCCCAGGACGCACGAGCCGTTAATGTCCACGATCACGTCCCCTGGGAGGAGGAGGAGGAGGAGGAGGAGGAGGAGGAGAGACGTTAGACATCAGAATGCAGACTGAGAAACATCAGAATGAAGACTGAGAAACATCAGAATGAACTCTGAGAAACATCAGAATGCGACTGAGAAACATCAGAATGAACACTGAGAAACATCAGAATGAAGACTGAGAAACATCAGAATGCACTCTGAGAAACATCAGAATGAAGACTGAGAAACATCAGAATGCACTCTGAGAAACATCAGAATGAACACTGAGAAACATCAGAATGAACTCTGAGAAACATCAGAATGCACTCTGAGAAACATCAGAATGAACACTGAGAAACATCAGAATGAAGACTGAGAAACATCAGAATGCACTCTGAGAAACATCAGAATGAAGACTGAGAAACATCAGAATGAACTCTGAGAAACATCAGAATGAAGACTGAGAAACATCAGAATGAACTCTGAGAAACATCAGAATGAAGACTGAGAAACATCAGAATGAACTCTGAGAAACATCAGAATGAACTCTGAGAAACATCAGAATGAAGACTGAGAAACATCAGAATGAACTCTGAGAAACATCAGAATGAACTCTGAGAAACATCAGAATGCACTCTGAGAAACATCAGAATGAAGACTGAGAAACATCAGAATGAACTCTGAGAAACATCAGAATGCACTGAGAAACATCAGAATGAACTCTGAGAAACATCAGAATGAACTCTGAGAAACATCAGAATGAACTCTGAGAAACATCAGAATGAACTCTGAGAAACATCAGAATGAACTCTGAGAAACATCAGAATGCACTCTGAGAAACATCAGAATGAACTCTGAGAAACATCAGAATGCACTCTGAGAAACATCCATATTAACTCTGAGGCAGAACTTTTTTCTTATATTTAGACATTTGTCTTATATTTTGACTTTTCTTATAATTTTGACTTTTCCCAGAATTTGACTTTTTTCTTGTAAATATGACTTTTTCTCATAATTTGACTATTTTCACATTTTGAACCATTGCTTTGAGACACAACACGTGGAGCTGCTAAAAAGCAAACATGAACGCACTATTTCAAACACGCTTTGCTCTCTTTGTTTCTCTCTTTTTCAGAACCTGAATCCAGTTTATTAAATGTAGGTTTAAATATATAAGGAACTCTATATGGCGCGTTATGCTGCATATTAACAATAAGAGGAGTGAAGACAAGATACAGATACATCTTTGCAAGAAATATGAGTATACAAACAAGCAAGTACAATAAGAATATAACACATTACTCTGAATGATGAGCCGTTTGTCAGAAATGAAAGAGGATAAAAGAGATGTTATTATGCAGAAATCTATCCTGATATTCTCTGAGATTAAAGTCGTACATTTGTTAGAAATCACATGTTTTATTGAATCTAACAAATGTGTGATTACTTTCTTGGAAATGTACCATTTTAATCTCCTAAAGTCTCCTGAGTTGTTTTTTAATGAAAACTCCAGTCTCCATGATTTCTTATCCTTTCCTGAAACAAAGCTCCTCTCCCTCCCCGTCTCTCTGCAGTTTGCTACCCGATCAACCTCTCTGGAAATTAGCTCTGTTCCTAATGACTAACCCAATAATTAACCATGACAAAATCACATCTCCAATTTACAGTCTGAGAGTCTCTGTCTCTGCAGGAATAATCTCCTGCAGAGAGAACGTGTTGAAGTCTCAGTGTCTGCAGAGAAACTACCCCTTTCATTTTGGTTTAATCAATTAGCCTCGATCTCATGGGGGGGGGGGGGGGGGGGGGGGAACTCTGCAAATAATGACTGGACCTGCAGACCCTCATCAGTGGATGTGAAGTAATGTGAGTTCTGCAGCACGTCACGCACGGACGGACGCACGCACGCGCGCACGCGCGCGTGTGTGTGTGTGTGTGTGTGAGAGGAGTGTGTGTGTGTGTGTTGTGTGTGTGTGAGAGTGAGTGTGTGTGTGTGTGTGTGTGTGAGAGTGAGTGTGGGGGGGGGGACTCTGAAAATAATGACTGGACCTGCAGACCCTCAGCAGTGGATGTGAAGTAATGTGAGTTCTGCAGCACGTACGCACGGACGGACGCACGCGCGCGTGTGGTGTGTGGAGAGTGTGTGTGTGAGTGTTTGTGTGTGTGTGAGAGTGTGTGTGTGTGTGTTTGTGTGAGAGTGTGTGTGTGAGAGTGTGTGTGTGTGTGTGTGTGTGTGAGAGTGAGTGTGTGTGTGTGTGTGAGAGTGAGTGTGTGTGTGTGAGAGAGAGAGAGAGAGAGAGATGTGTGTGTGTGTGTGTGTGTGTGTGTGTGTGTGTGTGTGTGTGTGTGTGTTGTTGAGATCTCCATATCAGGTTGAATACTTAAAACGAAAGTTAGTTATAATCAATGATATCTTGTTTAACCCAAAATGAAAATGCTTCATATTTGATGGTTTTCTATATTTACAGTCTTAACTAAGTTGTTTGTTAAGTTGAGTGTAAGGCCTCTTATGGTTTATGGGTGTCACTGATAAGAGAGGAGACAGTTTCTTCTCACAGCAGTGCACAGGGGGGGGGCTCCTGACTTAAGGAGAAACACTGAGGCCCCAAAAAGGTGATTGTGCCATAGCCGAGAATAATATGTTCCAGTCCTGCACACTAGAGGTCATGACCTTTTGTTACATATGCATGGGAAGGTGTGTCTTGGGTTTTCTGTCCTGTTTTCAGCATAGAGGGGGAAAGCTTCAGAGCTGGTAAGGTTCTCTCAAACTTGGTAAATATCTCTCGAATGCTTTGTTGAAAGAAAGTGAATTGATGTGTGTTGAAAGTTTAGTATGCCGCCACCTGTGAGGAAATTCCTCTGAATTCATGCGGGGATAGGTGTGGATTTGATGTGAACTGATTTGGTGAATGAAAGTTTGAATGTGCTTTTTATTTTCACCGGTCTTTTCTGAGGAGATGCCTCTAAATTCTGTCGGGAGATTTAAATGTCAAAACTGAATTGGGCAGTTGAAGTTACTGTGAATTGAGGTTTCCTATTAGAACATGCCCACAGCATGATATGTTTAGTATGGTTGTCATGTTGTAACGAGAGAAGGTAAAAACCTGTTCAAGTGTGGACCATTTTTCTTCAAATAAACTGATCCCACCTTTTGGATTGGGACAACTTAAAGACATCTGCGCTCTCCTCTCCTGCTTAAAGGTAAGATTGCACACGGCCACACTCACACTCAGGCAGGGCCACAGCTCATTACTGATACCAGAATCCTTCGGGATCGCTTAGACAGATTTAGAGGGTCGTCTGAATTGAAGCAGCAGTTCATTGAACCTGGTTCTCCAGGAGTTCATAGAGGTGAGACCTTGCTGACGTTGGTGGATCTGAGCCAAGCAGTGAACTTACAGAGACTCAATAACTTCTGTTAGGTCAATTAGTAGGTCTGAGTAATTGCCGGAATAAATTATCAGCCCTCCCGACTCCAACAGTGTGTGTGTGTGTGTGTGTGTGTGTGTGTGTGTGTGTGTGTGTCTGTGTACCTGATGCGATCCTGTTGTCGTGTGCTGCCGGTCCCTCATGCAGGACGTTCTTCACCTGCAGGAACTCTTCGGGTCGGTCTCCTCCGATGATGGTGAATCCAATCCGTTGGGACTCTTCCTCAGAGCCGTCTGCAGGATGGAGCCCTGCAGCTGGAGGGGTCCCGAAGTGAAGACCCTCAGCAACAGCCCAGAGTCATCTGAGGAACACAGGAGAAACTGTTTCTATTCTGAAGACCCTCACCAACACCCAGAGTCATCTGAGGAACACAGAGAAACTGTTTCTATTCTGAAGACCCTCACCAACAGCCAGAGTCATCTGAGGAACACAGGAGAAACTGTTTCTATTCTGAAGACCCTCACCAACAGCCCAGAGTCATCTGAGGAACACAGGAGAAACTGTTTTCTATTCTGAAGACCCTCACCAACATCCCAGAGTCATCTGAGGAACACAGGAGAAACTGTTTCTATTCTGAAGACCCTCACAACATCCCAGAGTCATCTGAGGAACACAAGAGAAACTGTTTCTATTCTGAAGACCCTCACCAACATCCCAGAGTCATCTGAGGAACACAAGAGAAAATGTTTCTATTCTGAAGACCCTCACCAACATCCCAGAGTCCTCTGAGGAACACAGGAGAAACTGTTTCTATTCTGAAGACCCTCACCAACAGCCCAGAGTCATCTGAGGAACACAAGAGAAACTGTTTCTATTCTGAAGACCCTCACCAACAGCCCAGAGTCATCTGAGGAACACAAGAGAAAACTGTTTCTATTCTGAAGACCTCACCAACAATCCCAGAGTCATCTGAGGAACACAAGAGAAACTGTTTCTATTCTGAAGACCCTCACCAACATCCCAGAGTCATCTGAGGAACACAAGAGAAACTGTTTCTATTCTGAAGACCCTCACCAACAGCCCAGAGTCATCTGAGGAACACAAGAGAAACTGTTTCTATTCTGAAGACCCTCACCAACAGCCCAGAGTCATCTGAGGAACACAGGAGAAACTGTTTCTATTCTGAAGACCCTCACCAACAGCCCAGAGTCATCTGAGGAACACAGGAGAAACTGTTTCTATTCTGAAGACCCTCACCAACATCCAGAGTCATCTGAGGAACACAAGAGAAACTGTTTCTATTCTGAAGACCCTCACCAACATCCAGAGTCCTCTGAGGAACACAGGAGAAACTGTTTCTATTCTGAAGACCCTCAACAACATACCAGAGTCATCTGAGGAACACAGGAGAAAACTGTTTCTATTCTGAAGACCCTCACCAACAGCCCAGAGTCATCTGAGGAACACAGGAGAAACTGTTTCTATTCTGAAGACCCTCACCAACAGCCCAGAGTCATCTGAGGAACACAGGAGAAACTGTTTCTATTCTGAAGACCCTCACCAACAGCCCAGAGTCATCTGAGGAACACAGGAGAAACTGTTTCTATTCTGAAGACCCTCACCAAATCCCAGAGTCATCTGAGGAAACACAGAGAAACTGTTTCTATTCTGAAGACCCTCACCAACATCCCAGAGTCCTCTGAGGAACACAGGAGAAACTGTTTCTATTCTGAAGACCCTCACCAACATCCCAGAGTCCTCTGAGGAACACAGGAGAAACTGTTTCTATTCTGAAGACCCTCACCAACATCCCAGAGTCATCTGAGGAACACAAGAGAAACTGTTTCTATTCTGAAGACCCTCACCAACAGCCCAGAGTCTCTGAGGAACACAGGAGAAACTGTTTCTATTCTGAAGACCCTCACCAACATCCCAGAGTCATCTGAGGAACACAGGAGAAACTGTTTCTATTCTGAAGACCTCACCAACAGCCCAGAGTCATCTGAGGAACACAGGAGAAACTGTTTCTATTCTGAAGACCCTCACCAACATCTCAGAGTCATCTGAGGAACACAGAGAAACTGTTTCTATTCTGAAGACCCTCACCAACATCCCAGAGTCCTCTGAGGAACACAGAGAAACTGTTTCTATTCTGAAGACCCTCACCAACATCCAGAGTCATCTGAGGAACACAGGAGAAACTGTTCCTTTCTGAAGACCCTCACCAACATCCCAGAGTCATCTGAGGAACACAGAGAAACTGTTTCTATTCTGAAGACCCTCACCAACATCCCAGAGTCATCTGAGGAACACAGGAGAAACTGTTTCTATTCTGAAGACCCTCACCAACATCCCAGAGTCTCTGAGGAACACAAGAGAAACTGTTTCTATTCTGAAGACCCTCACCAACATCCCAGAGTCATCTGAGGAACACAAGAGAAATGTTTCTATTCTGAAGACCCTCACCAACATCCCAGAGTCCTCTGAGGAACACAGGAGAAACTGTTTCTATTCTGAAGACCCTCACCAACAGCCCAGAGTCATCTGAGGAACACAAGAGAAACTGTTTCTATTCTGAAGACCCTCACCAACAGCCCAGAGTCATCTGAGGAACACAAGAGAAACTGTTTCTATTCTGAAGACCCTCACCAACATCCCAGAGTCATCTGAGGAACACAAGAGAAACTGTTTCTATTCTGAAGACCCTCACCAACATCCCAGAGTCATCTGAGGAACACAAGAGAAACTGTTTCTATTCTGAAGACCTCACCAACAGCCCAGAGTCATCTGAGGAACACAAGAGAAACTGTTTCTATTCTGAAGACCCTCACCAACAGCCCAGAGTCATCTGAGGAACACAGGAGAAACTGTTTCTATTCTGAAGACCCTCACCAACAGCCCAGAGTCATCTGAGGAACACAGGAGAAACTGTTTCTATTCTGAAGACCCTCACCAACATCCCAGAGTCATCGAGGAACACAAGAGAAACTGTTTCTATTCTGAAGACCCTCACCAAATCCCAGAGTCTCTGAGGAACACAGGAGAAACTGTTTCTATTCTGAAGACCCTCAACAACATCCCAGAGTCATCTGAGGAACACAGGAGAAACTGTTTCTATTCTGAAGACCCTCACCAACACCCAGAGTCATCTGAGGAACACAGGAGAAACTGTTTCTATTCTGAAGACCCTCACCAACAGCCCAGAGTCATCTGAGGAACACAGGAGAAACTGTTTCTATTCTGAAGACCCTCACCAACAGCCCAGAGTCATCTGAGGAACACAGAGAAACTGTTTCTATTCTGAAGACCCTCACCAACATCCCAGAGTCATCTGAGGAACACAAGAGAAACTGTTTCTATTCTGAAGACCCTCACCAACATCCCAGAATCCTCTGAGGAAACAGGAGAAACTGTTTCTATTCTGAAGACCCTCACCAACATCCCAGAGTCCTCTGAGGAACACAGGAGAAACTGTTTCTATTCTGAAGACCCTCACCAACATCCAGAGTCCTCTGAGGAACACAGGAGAAACTGTTTCTATTCTGAAGACCCTCACCAACAGCCCAGAGTCATCTGAGGAACACAAGAGAAACTGTTTCTATTCTGAAGACCCTCACCAACAGCCCAGAGTCATCTGAGGAACACAGAGAAACTGTTTCTATTCTGAAGACCCTCACCAACATCCCAGAGTCATCTGAGGAACACAAGAGAAACTGTTTCTATTCTGAAGACCCTCACCAACAGCCCAGAGTCATCTGAGGAACACAGGAGAAACTGTTTCTATTCTGAAGACCCTCACCAACATCCAGAGTCATCTGAGGAACACAAGAGAAACTGTTTCTATTCTGAAGACCCTCACCAACAGCCCAGTCATCTGAGGAACACAGGAGAAACTGTTTCTATTCTGAAGACCCTCACCAACAGCCCAGAGTCATCTGAGGAACACAGGAGAAACTGTTTCTATTCTGAAGACCCTCACCAACATCCCAGAGTCATCTGAGGAACACAAGAGAAACTGTTTCTATTCTGAAGACCCTCACCAACATCCCAGAGTCCTCTGAGGAACACAGGAGAAACTGTTTCTATTCTGAAGACCCTCAACAACATCCCAGAGTCATCTGAGGAACACAGGAGAAACTGTTTCTATTCTGAAGACCCTCACCAACAGCCCAGAGTCTGAGGAACACAGGAGAAACTGTTTCTATTCTGAAGACCCTCACCAACAGCCCAGAGTCCTCTGAGGAACACAGGAGAAACTGTTTCTATTCTGAAGACCCTCACCAACATCCCAGAGTCATCTGAGGAACACAGGAGAAACTGTTTCTATTCTGAAGACCCTCACCAACAGCCCAGAGTCATCTGAGGAACACAAGAGAAACTGTTTCTATTCTGAAGACCCTCACCAACATCCCAGAGTCCTCTGAGGAACACAGAGAAACTGTTTCTATTCTGAAGACCCTCACCAACAGCCCAGAGTCATCTGAGGAACACAGAGAAACTGTTTCTATTCTGAAGACCCTCACCAACATCCCAGAGCATCTGAGGAAACAAGAGAAACTGTTTCTATTCTGAAGACCCTCACCAACATCCCAGAGTCCTCTGAGGAACACAGGAGAAACTGTTTCTATTCTGAAGACCCTCACCAACATCCCAGAGTCCTCTGAGGAACACAGGAGAAACTGTTTCTATTCTGAAGACCCTCACCAACATCCCAGAGTCATCTGAGGAACACAGGAGAAACTGTTTCTATTCTGAAGACCCTCACCAACATCCCAGAGTCCTCTGAGGAACACAGGAGAAACATATATTGTTTATGTTTGTATTCAATAGTTAAATGGTGTATTTGGTCCAAACTCTGCAGCCAAAGTTCATTACAGCCTTTCTCTAAATACTGAGCAGTTCAAGTGGCAACCATTCTATAAACGAGCAGCATACGTTTAACACTCACAGCTTACGTTCTGTGACTGCGTGTGTGTGTCTGTGTGTGAGTGTGTGTGTGTCTGTGTGTGAGTGTGTGTGTGTGTGTGTGTGTGTGTGTGTGTGTGTGTGTGTGTGTGTGTGTGTGTGTGTGGTGTGTGTGTGTGTGTGTGCCTGAGATGTGAGGAGAATCTGAAACGCTTGCTCACAAATTACCATCTGTCTCTATCATAACAACACACACACTCAGTGACGACGTGTCTGACAGCAAGTCACTCACTGCTGCTAATTACACACACACACAACACACACACACACACAACACACACACACACACACACACACACACACACACACCACACACACACACACACACACACACACACACACACACACACACACACACACACACACACACACACACAGACACACACACACACACACACACACACACACACACACACACACACACACACACAACACACACACACACACACACACACACACCACACACACACACACACACACACACACACACACATACAGCCAATAAACACCCAGTTATTGCAGAGCGTCTATATTTCTGTCTCGCCGCAGAGATAAATCCTCCCTGACATTTCAAGGTAAACTTTTCATTTTCTCCGCGGAGGTGCACGATGTAAATGGGGCAACTTTAGAGGAGACGGGAGTGAGTTATATTAGAGAGAGTGTGTGTGTTGTGTGTGTGTGTGTGGTGTGTGTGTGTGTGTGTGTGTGTGTGTGTGTGTGTGTGTGTGTGTGTGTGTGTGTGTGTGTGTGATAGAGAGAGAAGCGATGAGACAGAGAAATGGAGTTCTCTGAGACAGAAAGATGAGATGTTTCTAAATCTAAAGCCCCCCCCCTGCTGAGAGTGTGAGATATGTTGAAAGTTCCCACACTGATAGATGGAGGATAATAATCTCATTAGAGAGGAACAGATAGAAGACCCCCCCCCCCCTCCCTACAACACAACACTGTACGTGTCATCAGAAAGTGATTTGCATAATTGCATTGCAGTCTGTGGCTGAGTTCACAGGACCCTCACATATCCACGGAAGAGGATTACATGTGGGGCAAGCAAAACGAAAAATATGTGATCCGACAGTTCTGGGATTTATTTCACTTTTTCTCATAATTTGACTTTTTTCTTATAATTTTACTTTTTACTAAAAAATTATGAATTTTTCTCAGAATTTCACTTTTTTCTTAAAATTCAATTTTTTCTCAGAATTTTACTTTTTCTAATAATTCTAAGGTTTTATTGAGATCTTATAAAGGTTTTCTACTTGTGGCCCCAATCCTCTCCCCTACTTATGTATGTGTGTCAGAGAGATATTTTTCTCCATTCTTTATATTGTGTATTCTTTAGATACTCTATTGATATATATATATATATATATATATATGTTTTCCTACTGTTTATTTGTATATATTTACTAATTATATCTTATTTAATTCTACTTATTTCAGATTTTTAACTCATCTGTTTTACTTATAAACCTTCTGCTGCTGTGACCAAACAATGTCCCGAGTTGGGCTGGATTAATGTCATCTAATATTTTCCAGAGGGCTCATGTACATTAATGTTGTGCATGCAGGAGCAACAACAGCAAATGCATCATTACCATTCATGCATGTGTGTGTTTGACAGCATTCAGAGCAGAGTGTATTAAAACATGACATATAGATATCATGTAAACAAAACACATAATGTGTAAAAAATGCAGCTCCTAAATCCCAACCTTCCTGGTTTACATGGTCTTTATTAAGCTACGGCCACAAAGGGACAGTGTGTATCCTGTGTGTGTGTGTGTGTGTGTGTGTGTGTGTGTGTGTGTGTGTGTGTGTGTGTGTGTATGAAATGTCAGACAGGATTGTAATTATAGTCGAGCTCAGCGCCGCTCTCTGCAGGTCAGGAGGACGTCCCTGTCATAACAACGCTTAGAGGCCAGATCACGTACACACACACCCACCCACCCCCCCACACACACACCACACACACACACACACACACACACACACACACACACACACACACACACACACACACACACACACACACTCTCAATAACGAGGGTGGAAGTGGGGGGTGCAGTTGAGGCTGTTCTGCACACAGAGGAAATATCATCCTCACACTGCAGAGAGGCAGACACACACACGCGCTGTGAATACTGATGTAGGTGTGTGTGTGTGTGTGTGTGTGTGTGTGTGTGTGTGTGTGTGTGTGTGTGTGTGTGTGTGTGTGTGTGTGTGTGTGTGTGCACCTAATACTGATCTTACAGAGATTTACATTCACTGAGAGACTGAGGGTGAAGCTGCAGGCGGTTAATAGATAACAACACGTTCAAATCTATCACAACCAAAAACACATTCAGGAAACCATTGACCTCCAAGTAGTGAAATGCTGACTCATTTCCAGGGTTTAGGACTCATTCCTGCACCTCTCTACACGGTGTGTGATCACTTTGAGCTGCAGTCCTCTCTTCTCTAACCTGAGGTGAGTGACTCTGCGTTTCCTTATGGGCTCAGAACAGTCTCATAATACACACATGCACACAGAAGGATCCACACTTGTGTTTTTCAATGCACACACAAATGTGTTCCGTTTCATATTCATGTAAATAAAATCCAAATACAGAAAAAAGTTTTACATGTGTATTTTTGATCCTCACACATTTGTTTTCTGTTTGAAACCTCTGCGCCTGCGAACACAACCCGCTTTCTGTGCACGGATCGCTGTGCATTCGTGTCTGGGTTTTTTGAGACTCCCCTGATCGTCACCCGATTCGTACTTGTAATTTTTTCTATCTATAGCCAATCAGAAGTCTCCTCAATTCTAAGCCAATCACATGAGCGCGCACCCACGAGGGTATGATTTCTTGCGTTCATGACGTAGCGCTTCATGTACGCATTTTGCGCTGTCCGGAGCTGACAGGTCCATGAAGCCGGCCTGCAGGCGCTAATCTCAGGACACCTCCACTCTCAGCACATTGCCACTTTCCGAACAGGAAATGCACGCAAATATAAGCTTTTATATTATTAAGGTACAGCGCCACTTTCCGAACCATTAATGAATGCTTGTGTACGCCAAAACGGCCGGCAAAACCGTTTTAAATGTGTGTTTCCTGTTTGGCGAATACAGCTGCTTTATTTATGTCTGTATGAAGTTGTTGTGAGTGTGGAGGGAGTACAGGTTAGCTTAGCCTGATCGATCGGTGGCCTGTACTACGAAGCCAGTGCTAGACAGTGAACTGTCAACGGGGGGAGCCTCGCTGCGGGGAAACGGTGGACCTCTGTCGCCTGTCAAAGCAACTTCAGATGGCCAGTCCGCCCCTGCCGGTACCGAGGTGGGCCGATCGGAGTGGCCCAACCGGCCCACTTCGGTACGTCCCGATGGCCAGTCCGCGACTGCTTCGGCATACAGTATAAGTGTTGCACGGCCAGATACGGCTCGAGAAGCTGACTCAGATGAATGACGCGAGTACACAGCTGACAGCCGGCGTGAAACTCGAGCGATTATTCGCATCGCGTCCGGTGTGAACGCACCATTATCACAAGTATTATATCATTACAAAATAAAATCGCCACTCTCAGTACAGCGCCACTTTCCGAACAGGTAATGCACGCAAATACAATACTTTATATGATTATTATTATTAATAATAATAATAATAATATATATATAAATAAAAACATCTTGTATTTTAGTACACCCGCTATTGATTAATGTTGTAAACATTGGACCTTGATACCGTCCACATAGCTATATTGAAATAATATAATCGAAAACATTAAGCCTCTTTGATTTAATAATCGGAGCTGAAACCTCTCTGCCATCTCATATAACACACACTTCCTTATTTATCTTTGAATCATAATACCGTAAAAATAAAGACGACTATACTACGGTCCTTCGGTCCTGAGATTAGCGCCTGCAGGCCAAACCCACACACGAATGCACAGCGATCCGTGCACAGAAAGCGGGTTGTGTTCGCAGGCGCAGAGGTTTCAACGGAAAACAAATGTGTGAGGATCAAAAATACACATGTAAAACTTTTTTCTGTATTTGGATTTTATTTACATGAATATGAAACGGAACACATTTGTGTGTGCATTGAAAAACACAAGTGTGGATCCTTCTGTGTGCATGTGTGTATTATGAGACTGTTCTGAGCCCACATTTCCTCTCTCCTCTTTTTTATAATTTACTCGTCAGGATGAACAGCAGCCCAGCGACAGGTGTGTGTGTGTGTGTGAGAGAGAGAGAGAGAGAGAGAGAGAGAGTGAGAGTGAGAGTGAGAGAGAGTGAGAGTGAGAGAGAGTGAGAGAGAGTGAGAGTGAGAGAGTGAGAGAGAGAGAGAGAGAGAGAGTGAGAGAGAGAGAGAGAGTGAGAGAGAGAGAGAGTGAGAGAGAGTGAGAGTGAGAGAGAGAGTGAGAGAGAGAGAGAGAGAGAGAGAGAGAGTGAGAGAGAGTGAGAGTGAGAGTGAGAGAGAGAGAGAGAGAGAGAGTGAGAGAGAGTGAGAGTGAGAGTGAGAGAGAGAGAGAGAGAGAGAGAGAGAGAGAGAGAGAGAGAGAGAGAGAGAGAGAGAGAGAGATCCATTATTCAGATTGAGTCTCCGGTCGTCAGGACGTCTCCAGACAGACTCGGCGTGAAGCAGACGATATAAAATATAATATTAAAGCTCCAGGATGTAGTCCCGTCCGACACCTTGTGATGGAGGTGTTGCTTCTTACTCACTGAACCGTAACGTGTGAATATCTCTGCGTCTCCATAACGCTGACATCCCATAAAACAACTGATGGAATAACACCTACACCTTAACATCACCTCTGAACAAAAGACGTTACAAATGATTTTAAGAATTTTAAATAAATCACCGTCATTTCTTCTCTACATAAAAACTCCCAATGTTTTTCCTATTTAATGATGTTTGTCAGTGACAGGAACCCCCTCCTGACCTCCTGATGAACTCCAGGTGTGACTCAGTTACCTGCGGGCGGGGGGGCGTCGACGCTCAGCTTCCTCTTCGCCTCCTGCACAGGATTCTCAAACTGAGTCTTCTGGTTGATGTGGCTGCAGAGAGGAAGACCATGATCATCATTTCATATCTTAAACATCGTGCTAACCAGACACTGTTACACACACACACACACACACACACACACACACACACACACACACACACACACACACACACACACACACACCACACACACACACACACACACACACACACACACACACACACCACACACACACACACACCACACACACACACACACACACACACACACACACACACACACACACACAGGGCTAAACATTTTAAATACATACACATATTGACAGGGAAAGATATATATAAATTACAGCTAACAAAATGTAGGGTATTATTGACATTGAGTTTGGAAGAAATAGCATGTTCAATATAACTGTGTTTTTTGAAGGAATAGGGTGGAGTCCAGTTTTTAAAGCGACAAAAGAAACTATGGAGCTTAACACACCGTGCACACACCTGTAACACACAAACACCTGTACACACACCTACACACCTGTACACACACACACACACACACACCTGTACACACACACACACACCTGTACACACACGCACACACCCACACCTGTACACACACGCACACACACACACACACACACACACCTGTACACACACGCACACACACACACCTGTACACACACGCACACACACACCTGTACACACAATCCAATCCACTTTATTTCTATAGCACATATTAAAAACAGAGGGTTTACCAAAGTGCTTCACAGCAAACATAACATTATAATAAAATATAATGTTACAATAATAGATAAAAGGCACACATAAAAAAAGATAAAAGGCACACATAAAAAAAGATAAAAGGCACACATAAAAAAAGATAAAAGGCACACATAAGAATTAATACAAGGTACACAAAGGCTATGGACAGACAATAAAAGCATACAAATTGATAAAACAGCTCAGACTGACTCGAAAGAGAGGGAAAAGAGGTGGGTCTTTAGGCGGGACTTAAAAGTACACACACACACACACACCTGTACACACACCTGTAAACTACACACACATACACACACCTGTACACACACCTGCACACACACACACACACACACACACACACACACACACACACACACACACACAACACACACACACACCTGTCTGTGCCTTTCATGCAAACCTGTGATTTGACTATGACATCACCTGTGCAGCGCAGACAGGAAGTGCTAAATTACAGGCTGTTCTCACAAAGAATGCTCAGTGATAGAAGTTTATACCTATTATAAAACATAATATATATAATATATAAGGTGTGTATGTATGTGTGTGTGGGTGTGTGTGTGTGACTCATGCTCAGATATCCCCCCCTCCTCTCTTTATATTCTCTCTGATTGCCACACCTCATGTTTTTTGGGAATAATGAGACTTAGTGTCACATTCACTCGTTTGTCCTCAGCTGTATTTCTGCCCTTAGTAACGAGGCCCTTAGAAACGGGAACATTGTGCTCTTGTTTACTCCCAGCATCAGAGAGGAATCTGCCCTTGTTTCACACACACACACACACACACACACACACACACACACACACACACACACACACACACACACACACACACACACACACACACACACACACACACACACACACACACACACACACACACACGTTATCTCTACTGACATAATTGCCCTCTGCAGGACTGTGGGAAACTAAAGCATAGCATAATGCCATGAGAAATATTCCACAGGTTATATTTCTCAGACTTTACTGCAGAGATAACAAGTTTACAACCGGTTTTTATTCACCTGTTTTCCATATATTAAGGATTAAGATATGCACAGTCAGGGCGTGGATGTTCTACATGACAGGTGGGATGTTGCTAGCGTTAGCCGCTAGCCGTTAGCCGCTAGCTGTTAGCCGCTACTAGCTGTTAGCCGCTAGCTGTTAGCCGTTAGCTCTGCTGGGCGTGTCTGTTGTTATTCCAGCCCAGCTGAGATTTAACTGCGTCATGGATGTCTAAAGAGAACGTTCTGAGTGACTATGTCTTCACTGTTCTTTAGATTTCACACTCCTCACACACACTCCTCACACACACTCCTCACCAGTGTTGTGCTAGTTACTGAAAACCAGTAACTAGTTACCATTACTAATTACTTCATTTCAAAAGTAACTCAGTTACTTTACTGATTACTTACACCAAAAAGTAATGCGTTACTGTGAACAGTAACTTTTTAGTTACTTAAAAAAAGGGCTCCCATTAATGCCCTTATAGCCTTCATTTCAGTACTGTTATTGCATTGGAGAATAATACAATCTATCAAGTCTTAGCTACTCGCTTCGTCCCAGCATGTTGTTTCTGCAGATGTTTCAACAGATCTGAATTGCTGTTTTGAGTAGATAGGATCTTTGACCCGCCAAGACACAACTTACATTTAACTAAAACGTTCTTTTCTTTGTGCTCGACAAAAGTGAAATAGTGAGAATATCTCCAAGCGGAGAAACTCGACTTGAGCTCCGCCGCCGCCATGATAGTGTTGTTAGTAAACACAAACACGCCCACAGCGCGTCTCCGCATGTGACACAGGAAGTATCTAAGTACATTTACTCAAGTACTGTACTTAAGTACAGTTCTCATCTCTGTTCGCCTCGCTGTTGGCGCCGCTCACCAACGTCTGGGAGCCGAGACTATATAAAAAAAAAACGGAGTAACGCACCATGTAGTAACGGTAACTGAGTTACTGAATTTAAAAAATAATGCGTTAGAGTACTAGTTACTGCCAAAAATAACGGCGTTACAGTAACGCGTTACTTTGTAACGCGTTAGTCCCAACACTGCTCCTCACACACACTCCTCAGCAGGTGCGGACTGGCCACCGGGAGTACCGGTGCTCTGCGTGGGCCGGTCGGATTACATTTTTCTTTTTTTTTAAATTAATTTTTAGAGTTTCCCGGGCTGTTTTTTAGTCCCAGTCCGCCGCTGCTCCTCAGACACACTCCTCACACACACTCCTCTCACACACTCCTCACACACTCCTCACACACACTCCTCACACACACTCCTCAGACACACTCCTCAGACACACTCCTCACACACACACACTGGTTAAGCTTAACGCACCAGTAGCTAAACTATTCAACACTTTCTTCACTAAAAGATCCCACCAGAACATTGTCCACGAACACTTTGTAAGCCCTCTTCATATTTATCACCCAGTTCTGCACAGACACAGGTCAGTGTACTCACTCCACGTAGTAGATGCCGTACTGAGGGTCCTCGATCTTCTCCCAGCCATAAGGCAGCTCTGTGGAGAGAGGGAAGATTACATCTCTTTACATGGATCACATTGAGGGGGGGGTCTGACTAACAGCATCTCTCCAGAAACCCCCCGGTAATGGGGGAAATGTTAGAAACCTCGGGGAGAGCAACAGATGCCGTGTGTAAATTAAAAAGATAATATATTTACAACGTATGCTTGAAAATGCATGTGTCTATAAATAAGAAGATGGATTCTGGAGGATGTCAACAATCTAAAATCTAAATCTCTTTACATGGACCACATTGAGAGGGGGGGGGGTCTGACTGACAGCCTCTCTGCAGCTTCTCTCCCTCTCTGTGTTAACGCTCACTTAAGAGACGCTGGGTTTCTATTCAGAGGAATAATAACAGCTTCTCTGCAGCGGTTCTCTCGAAGTGCAGCTCTAACTTATTGCAAAACTTTAACGCAATAAGAAGAAATATGATGAATACAATATGATAAAACTGAGTACAGCAGAATAAATACTGTAATAATATGTAAACATGCACATATGACGACTTTAAACAGTATATAATGAACTGTTATGGTACAGTATACATGCTCATATATATATAAAAGATGCTTCCTCACTTTTCTCACCTCCGTCCTCACACTTCTCCGGGGGCTTGGCCCTCCTGGCGAGGCGGGGGTCCAGCCAGGTGGTGGTCTTACTGTTGTGGCTGGAAAACACAGAGCAGACGGGAAAATGCATTTCAAAAAACATTTCAGACGCTGTGACAAACGAGCAATTAGCGCTGGAGTCTCTGAGGAGGAGGAGCTCCACAAACAGAGAGAGAGAGAGAGAGGGAGAATAATGTTCAGGGATCAGGACTACTGAAGAGGAAGAGAGAGGAGTGAATCAACTCCGATACGAAGGAGTGAGGGTAGCTGTGTTTCTGTTGAAGGATGAGACCGTTTAGTCACTGACTGACGACAGATATAGAACAAATCTGTCGTTATTAAAGCTGTTACCCACCAAGCCGATTTTTGGTGAGCGTCGTGTCGCCCTACTCAGATTGGTGTGTCCCGCACCCTTGTGTCTTTTCGGCCGTGCCGACACCTTCCGCCGCCGATTCGACATGTTGAATCGGGAGGCCCAAATAAATCACTCTGATTGGCTGTTCAGCTAGCGAATCAGTGCATGAGAAGCGAAACGGAAGTGAGGGACCAAAACAAACTATTAAGAAGGCAAATCTGAGATTTCATTTAACTCCAGCTCTCGACACAGGTTCGGGAAAGCCCCCTGAGCTTCATATATATATATATATATCACGCAGTCTGTTTTCCAGTTGCCTCTTTTGAATGACGAATACACACTACCGCCGCCTGCTGGTAAGGAGAGTTATTGCCACTCACGCATGCGCAGTTCGTACGTGCTACTTGGCCGTCGCCTGAAGTCTTTGCGGTGTGTTAAAGTGCGACACATGGCCAAGACGCAGGAGACGTGAGGCGACGTGAGGCGACGTGAGGAGACGTGAGGAGACGTGAGGCGACGTGAGGCGACGTGAGGAGACGTGAGGAGACGTGAGGCGACGTGAGGCGACGTGAGGAGACGTGAGGCGACGTGAGGCGACGTGAGGAGACGTGAGGCGACGTGAGGGGACGTGAGGCGACGTGAGGCGACGTGAGGCGACGTGAGGAGACGTGAGGCGACGTGAGGCGACGTGAGGAGACGTGAGAGACGTGAGGCGACGTGAGGCGACGTGAGGAGACGTGAGGCGACGTGAGGGGACGTGAGGCGACGTGAGGCGACGTGAGGCGACGTGAGGAGACGCAGGAGACGTGAGGCGACGTGAGGAGACGTGAGGCGACGTGAGGCGACGTGAGGCGAC
>JAAKFY010000002.1:40502861-40510361 GCA_011823955.1 Dissostichus mawsoni
GTCTAGAGCCAGGAGTCTAGTACCAGGAGTCTAGTACTAGGAGTCTAATACCAGGAGTCTAGAGCCAGGAGTCTAGAGCCAGGAGTCTAGAGCCAGGAGTCTAGTACTAGGAGTCTAGTACCAGGAGTCTAGTGCCAGGAGTCTAGAGCCAGGAGTCTAGAGCCAGGAGTCTAGAGCCAGGAGTCTAGTACTAGGAGTCTAGTACCAGGAGTCTAGTACCAGGAGTCTAGCACCAGGAGTCTATTACCAGGAGTCTAGTACTAGGAGTCTAATACCAGGAGTCTAGTACTAGGAGTCTAATACCAGGAGTCTAGTACTAGGAGTCTAGAACCAGGAGTCTAGTACTAGGAGTCTAATACCAGGAGTCTAGCACCAGGAGTCTAGTACCAGGAGTCTAGAACCAGGAGTCTAGTACTAGGAGTCTAATACCAGGAGTCTATTACCAGGAGTCTAGTACTAGGAGTATAGAACCAGGAGTCTAGTACTAGGAGTCTAATACCAGGAGTCTATTACCAGGAGTCTAGTACTAGGAGTCTAGAACCAGGAGTCTAGTACTAGGAGTCTAATACCAGGAGTCTAGCACCAGGAGTCTAGTACTAGGAGTCTAATACCAGGAGTCTAGAACCAGGAGTCTAGTACTAGGAGTCTAATACCAGGAGTCTAGCACCAGGAGTCTAGTACCAGGAGTCTAGTACCAGGAGTCTAGCACCAGGAGTCTAGTACTAGGAGTCTAGTACCAGGGGTCTAGCACCAGGAGTCTAGTACCAGGAGTGTAGTACTAGGAGTCTAGTACCAGGGTCTAGTACCAGGAGTCTAGTACTAGGAGTCTAATACCAGGAGTCTAGCACCAGGAGTCTAGTACCAGGAGTCTAGCGCCAGGAGTCTAGCACCAGGAGTCTAGAACCAGGAGTCTAGTACTAGGAGTCTAATACCAGGAGTCTAGCACCAGGAGTCTAGTACCAGGAGTCTAGCGCCAGGAGTCTAGCACCAAGGAGTCTAGTACCAGGAGTCTAGAACCAGGAGTCTAGTACTAGGAGTCTAGTGCCAGGAGTCTAGTACCAGGAGTCTAGTACCAGGAGTCTAGCACCAGGGTCTAGTACCAGGAGTCTAGTACCAGGAGTCTAGTACCAGTAGTCTAGTACCAGGAGTCTAGTACCAGGAGTCTAGTACCAGGAGTAGTGGGCAGCTATTGTACAGCGCCCCGGGAGCAATTGGAGTGTGGGGGCGTGGGGGGTTGTCCGGTGCCTTGCTCAAGGGCACCACGGCAGGGCCCAGGAGGTGAACTGGGACCTCTCCAAGTAGCAGTCCACACTCCATACTTTAAGTCTGTTCGGGGACTTGAACCGGCAACCCTATAGCTCCCAGTCCAAGCCCCTACTGACTGAGCCATTACTCTCTATGTTTGTAATGTTTTACGTGCTTTAATGTTCACATTTCTACATATTAGTTCTTTTAAAAATGGTAGTACAAGGTGCACAATTCCCTTTAAGTTCTTATATATATATACTGTATATTCTTTGCTTATTGATCTCCTTTACTACACATTATTACTACACCAAATACCAACATTGTAATCCAAGATGCATTGTTGTAAATACGATGTGTTTGCAGTCTCTCTTCATAAGGATGCTTATTATACTGAATTCGGAGCATTAGCATTTTATTTTGCAGCTTTACGATAAGAAGGTCTGAGGGTTCTGAAGTCTTTCCTCAGCCAGGCCCTTACTATCTGGATCAGGGTCTGTGTCTCTGGCTCTGAGGATCAGACGAGGACAGAGTCTTTCTGAGGGATTGCTTTATCGATCGCAGGCAGACTTTGACTTTGCAGCGTGGTGATTTACGGCTGACCTCGCATACAGAGCAGCTAATACTGACGTGTTGCTTTGGAGGAAGAGGATGACGAAGAGGAAAGAGGAAATGGATAGAATAATGAATGAGAGGCGGGGAGAGAAAGGGAGGAAGGGAAAACACAAAAGAGTAGAGAAAAGAGAGGACAAAAATGGTGCAGGAAGCTATTTCTCTGTTGGTCCCTGAAGGCAGCATCTCCTGGACCAATGGGATTCCTCCATGTGATTTTACATTAGGTCAGAACATTTCAAACAAACATTTATGATACTTACTCGTTTAGTTCAGCAGAATAATCTCCACATATTAGCCCCACATTATGATTTCTGAAGAAAAAGCTAATGTTGGGCTATAAAGGAACTACAGCACGGTCACATGACTTCACGTGACCACCGCTAAGCTAAAGGAGGCTAATGTTGGGCTATAAAGGAACTACAGCACGGTCACATGACTTCACGTGACCACCGCTAAGCTAAAGGAGGCTAATGTTGGGCTATAAAGGAACTACAGCACGGTCACATGACTTCACGTCACCACCGCTAAGCTAAAGGAGGCTAATGTTGGGCTATAAAGGAACTACAGCACGGTCACATGACTTCACGTCACCACCGCTAAGCTAAAGGAGGCTAATGTTGGGCGATAAGGAACTACAGCACGGTCACATGACTTCACGTCACCACCGCTAAGCTAAAGGAGGCTAATGTTGGGCTATAAAGGAACTACAGCACGGTCACATGACTTCACGTCACCACCGCTAAGCTAAAGGAGGCTAATGTTGGGCGATAAAGGAACTACAGCATGGTCACATGACTTCACGTCACCACCGCTAAGCTAAAGGAGGCTAATGTTGGGCTATAAAGGAACTACAGCACGGTCACATGACGTCACGTCACCACCGCTAAGCTAAAGGAGGCTAATGTTGGGCTATAAAGGAACTACAGCACGGTCACATGACTTCACGTCACCACCGCTAAGCTAAAAGAGGCTAATGTTGGGCTATAAAGGAACTACAGCACGGTCGCATGACTTCACGTTACCACCGCTAAGCTAAAGGATGCTAACGTTGGGCTATAAAGGAACTACAGCACGGTCACATGACTTCACGTCACCACGCTAAGCTAAAGGAGGCTAATGTTGGGCTATAAAGGACCTACAGCATGGTCACATGACTTCACGTCACCACCGCTAAGCTAAAGGATGCTAACGTTGGGCTATAGAAGTAGAAGAGAACGTTTCTCACCAGCCAGGCCGTTGACTGCAGGTGTTTTCTCGTCCTCTTCCTCTTCCTCCGGAGCGGCGCTGTCCTTTCTGTCCATTTTACTGACAGACGTTGTGCGTTTCCTCTGAACTTCGGTGTCGAACTCCTCGTCGAACAGAACCTGGTCCACCAGGTCGGGCTGCACCGGGCTCGGCTCCGCGGGGGGCTTCGGGGTCCCGTAGTAGTTACCTGGAATAAAAGAGAGGAAGACAAAAAACATAACTGTGAATATGTTTTACTTTAAGGTATAAATCTCTCCTTAAAGTGTGTAAGGATGACAGACATTACAAGTTGATGTTTAGAGCCCCAACAGACTGGAATACTTCACCTGCTGCTATTAGATCCCTGTCATCATTGGGTGTGTTTCAGCATCATCATCTCACTTTCAGCTGCTCTTGTTATTGATCAAACTGATCTATTAGACACTACGGTCTATCACATTGTAATGATTGTATGTATTACTTCATGAATTTTACTGAACAGACGGTACGTGGTTTGTCATTCTTTGCTTTCTGTTATTTTGTTCATGTCTGTCTGTAACACGTTGCTTCTGTCGGGACCCCTTGAAAACTAGTGCATCTCAAGGGGTTTATCCTAAATAAATAAATGTCTATATATATTTTTATACATATTTTTATATATATTTGTATTTTTGTATTCAGGATTGTGGGAAACGGTATTTCGATCTCTCTGTCTGTACACACAAACTGAAAGATTGACAATAAAGTTGACTTTGACTTGACTTTGAGATATATCAGTGAAGATCTGAGGTCCCAGGCTCCTCCACAGAGCAAACACAGTGACACAGATACAATAGTAAAAATAGGATAGAAAAAAAACATTTGTTACAGCAGAAAAGAGCCAAAGACAGCTTAATGTTAACTAAGAAGCATGCATACAAAAAATTACACAATTTACAAAATACACATCCTGTAACAGTTCAGAAGATTTAGCAGCCAGGTATATATTGCACATCGTAATGTTATTACGGAATATATATATATGCACATATTCACGTATTTGACAGTAAGGGGTGTTTATATAGTCTGACCGTGCAGGAAGGAAGGACCTGCGCTATCTCTCCGTGAGAGAACGTGAATATGTGGAACCCTAACCCTCGGGTATCATTCAACCGACTAGTCATTCAGGACAAAAACGTCCACTGCCAAAAACATTATATTAAAAAAAATTCCACCACTTTTTTGGGTTCAATCTTTAAAGCAAGTTCAGTCCTGATCAAAAATACCAAATATTTAACCTTTTTTCAGGATTTTAACCCTTTAAATGCCATTTGAAAACATGAAATCACTGTTGTTTTGCATGAAAAAAAAGGGAGAAAATTAGTTTTTTTTCATATCATACATATCTGGGGACTGGCTTTTTTTATTTTTTGATCACAGTCTTGGATATGTCATGAAAACAACAGTCACCACATCCCTCCACCACTCTATTCTGTGTTCTCTTTGTAATCCTTTTCGGTCTCATTTTATCCATTTGTGGACAATTTGAGTTTCTTACAGAGCATTTTGTGTCTCTTTGTAATCATTAAGAGTCTCATTAAAGACACTTTAAAGGTAGAACGGAGAAACCAGCTCGAGTGCGCTAGAATTTGAAAATACACAACCGAAAAAAATCTGCGCTTTCCTTCAGACTTCCTCACAGAGCCCCTCCTCCAACACACACGAACGTGACCAATGAGGGCACGAGATCAGTTAGTGCACAGATGGAAGGCTGACAGGCAGGTAGGCCATCCAGTTACTTTAGCCGGGCCGGCTCAGATGATTGGTCGTGCATGTTACAGCGCCACGGCTTCCACTGATGATGTTTTGATGTATTTATTGTCAAAGCATTTCATGTATTCATTGCTATCGGGATGTTCAGAGCATTCCATGGAATATAACAACAAGTGTTTCTGAAGAGAATGACCTACCCCACCTTTAAGTCTCTTTTTGGTTGATTTGTCTGTCATATCATTTTTTTCTATTTGTTGTCCTTTTCAGTCTCATTTTATCCATTTGTGGACAATTTGAGTTTCTTACAGAGCATTTTGTGTGTCTTTAAAGTCACAACACAGAACACACCACATCCCTCCACCCCTCTATTACCACCTAAATACCCTGAACTCTTTCAAATGTACTCCTTATCGTTACCCTAAGCTAACGAACCCCTCACATGGAGGAACACTTTGCAGGACTTTTCCTCCCCTGTTTTGATCCTTGATGAAATGTTTTTCTCTTCCCTCTCCTCCTCGGGAGTTAGGGAGTGCAGCGTTTACTCCGAGGTTAGTTTGTGCATCTCTCGACCCTTTAAGTCCATCTTCCTCTGCCTCTGCTGTCATGTCGGAGCCTCGGGCTGAACACAGCCTCACAGCGAGAGCTTCATCTCTCCTCCTCTTCATCAGAGTTTTGACCCACTTTACCCCTCTTTACTCCTCCTCCTCCTCCTCCTCCTCCTCCTCCTCCTCCTCCTCCTCCTCCTCCTCCTCCTCCAGGAATAACAGAAACTCCAGAAAGGAGGCGAAGAGACGCTGAGGAGGTGTTTTCTTTTTTTAATACTGCCGGTTTTTATTCCTTTTTTTTTCCATTCCATTTCTATGTAAATACCGTTATATTTTTTTAACTTTTATTTCATTCTGATATTCTCTGGAATAACCTCTGCAGGATGTTTACACTCAGAGGCTGGATTTGTTTAAGGTTTAAACAACAGAAACACTAACGGTACGTCCACACGTCTCCGTCGCGTGCTTCAACGGAGACGCTTCCCATTCACTTTGAATGGGGTGACGTCACGCTTTGCCGAACTGCATTGTGGTTCCGGCGCTTTGCCTCCTCCGTAGCTCGCTTCGAAAGTTGAGAAATATCAACTTTTCAAGCGTCGACGGAAGCGTCAGCCAATCAAATCATATGCCAGTACAAGCGCTAGCCAATCAAACCGCGTACTTGTGTGTCCGGGGCGGGAGATTAATGTGATTGGTTGTTGGTCGCACGCCAGACACGCCCACCGGCAAGCTTCAACGCACGCTGCCGTGTGGACGTTACGTGAGGAAGAGCGAGATGAGGAGGAGAATAAAGGAGGAAGAGCAGCAGAGAGAGACAGCACTATATCTCTTATCTTACATACTGACTGACGTTTGAAGCAGTGGAATTAATGTTCATTCCAACACAGAACGAGTTCTTTTAAATCGTTTTAAAGCCTGGTAAGCTATTGTTTTCCATATTGACAGTTTGACAAACAAGACAAGACACACAAAGAGTTGAATGATTTATGTGTGACTCACTCTGGGGTGAATTTGAGTCTTTCTGGAGTCATTGTGTGTGTGACCTTTTTAAATAATGTTGGGTCTCATTAGACCTCATTCTGAGGGTCTTTGTGGTTCATTTGTCTTTCTTTCTTCTGCAGAATCTGTGGTGTTCACACTCAGAGGCTGAATGTGTTTGAGGGTTAAACACCAGAAACTGTGAGAAAGAGGGGATGAGGAAGAGTGAGATGAGGAGGAAGAGCATGGAGAAAAACCACTACATACTGACTGACGTTTGAAACTGTGGAATTACTGTTGAATCAAAATGAGGCCTTTTTAAATACGTTTTTAAAGCCTATGGAGTTTTAGTTTCTTTCTGACAACTTTGTGTCTTTGTGGTTGATTTGTCTTTTTTGTTCATTTTTGTCTCTTTATTGTCCTTTTCAGTCTCATTTCAGTCACTTTGAGGACAATTTGAGTTCCTTAGCGAGCATTTGAGTCTCTTTCTGGTCATTTCAGTCTATTTGTAGTCCTATTGTCTCTCATTAAAGTCTATTTTTGGTTGAGTTGTCTTTTCTGTCCTTTCTTATGTCTTCTTTTATTACTCTCTGTAGTCATTGAATGTCTCATTTTGGTATCTTATGTCTGTCGTTTGAGTGTGTTTGCAGTCAGTGTCTCTCTCTGTAAAGTTTTCCAGGTGAAAACAGGCCCTGAAATAAATAAAAACTGAACAGCTGTTCCTTCATCAGCTATAATGATGTACTTAATAAACAACAGCCCTCCCATCAAAACACAATTTCCCCGCGCGTCATGTGAAACAATGCATTGTAATTGGTTACGGTAATTACATTAAGCCGTGTTCCAGTGAAGTGTTAATATCGGTAGCTTATCTAAAACCATTAAATCCTTCACTGGGTGTAATTGATAGGATGCCGGCTGGCAGAGGGTACATGGCGGGGGTTAAATTAGGAGGTGATTTGCTGCTGATCTCAGACAGGGGCCACAATAAGGAAGTGAGACGGATGGTAATTATAAACCTCACTAATGAGCCTCTGAGGAGGAAGTGTTGCTTCATTCAGAGGCTGGAGACGGGTTATTAAAAGAGCAGTGTGTTCAAATCCCAGGTGGCTCCACATCTAGTTATTTAATAAAATGCAGC
>JAAKFY010000002.1:40517861-40560361 GCA_011823955.1 Dissostichus mawsoni
TAGGGGGGTTAATTATTATAATCTAGTGTGTATCCAACATGCTCACTGGGATATGACTCAGTCCAAACACAGCCCTCTGGGGGGGGATCTGTGTCTACATCATGAATATTGAACAGAGCGGGGACCACAGCGTTTTGAATTCATTATTAAAATATGAAACGGAAAATAAATCCTGCACAGAGGAAGAGGAAGAGTAGATGATGATGAAGAGGGTTTTAATTGCTCAGTTTTGCTCAGTGTGACCTGAAGAGCTGCTTCTACTCCTTCAGGATGTAATTAAACACTAACGTTAACATAAATTATAAATTAGAGGACATTTTCAGTGACAGTTCGTCAACAGATGACCTTCTGCATATTTGTTGTTTCTGCAAAATCCCACAGGTTTCCAAGGCAATAAAGTGCATTTTGAGATTTTCTGAAAAAAGTTAGAATTTTTTATTTCCCCAAAAAGTTGAATTCTGAGATTTTCTGAAAAAAGTCAAAATGTTAAGATTTTCTGAAAAAATTGTGAATTTTGAGATTTTTTGGAAAAAAGTGAGAATTTTAAGATTTTCGGAAAAAAAAATTTCGTTTCTCATTTTCAGAAAAAGTGAGAATTTTGAGATTTTATAAAAAAAATCTTTTTTGAAGTAAATCTTAACAAGAATTAACGCTCACAAACACCTTAATTAAAAAGAAAAACCCCTTGCTAAATCAAATGAAATGTGATAAACAGCACCTGAACGCACCACCGTCCATTTCCTTGGTCTTCTTTAACTTCTGTTTCCTCCTCAAACACTGGAGCTCCTAAAGTCTCTAGAGTCTAGATAGTTCCTCCAAAGTGAAACATATGAATCCCCTCTCACAGAAAGCGTCTCCTCGGAGGCTCTGAACCCATATCGTTGTGAAAATGATTTCACGCCTCAGCCTCGTCTCAGATGTGATCAGAGTTCTTCAGGATGAACCGCACTGCAGGGACTTTACATTAAATATAAAGGAACACGTCCTCAAAACTCGTTTATATCTGTGTCAATACGACTGCAGAGATACAATCTATTACTCTGCAATCTATTGCTCTGTCAAACAGGGAAACCTCAGGAGAGCCAAGGAGCCAAGAGGAGGAAATGTGAGGGAGAGATCTCTTTATTCTTTATTATCTACCGTACCTGCAGTCAGTTTCTGCTCCCTTCAACCTCAGAACAAGTGCATTTTAAATGATAGATGTATTATTACATTACATTACATTAGATTACATTAGATTACATTACATTACACTACATTAGATTACATTACATTACATTAGATTACATTACATTACACTACACTACATTACACTACATTACACTACACTACATTAGATTACATTACATTACACTACATTACACTACATTACACTACATTAGATTATATTACATTACACTACATTAGATTATATTACATTACACTACATTAGATTACATTACATTACACTACACTACATTACACTACATTACACTACACTACACTACACTACATTACATTACACTACATTAGATTACATTACATTACACTACACTACACTACACTACATTACACTACATTACACTACATTAGATTATATTACATTACACTACACTACACTACATTATATTACATTACATACATTACACTACACTACATTACACTACATTACACTACATTAGATTATATTACATTACACTACATTAGATTATATTACACTACATTACATTACACTACATTACACTACATTAGATACATTACACTACATTACACTTACACTTACACTACATTAGATTATATTACATTACACTACATTAGATTACATTAGATTACATTAGATTATATTACACTACATTACATTACACTACATTACACTACATTAGATTACATTACACTACATTACATTACATTACATTACACTACATTAGATTACATTACATTACACTACATTACACTACATTAGATTACATTAGATTACACTACATTACACTACATTACATTACACTACTTACACTACATTAGATTATATTACATTACACTACATTAGATTACATTAGATTACACTACATTACACTACATTACACTACATTAGATTACATTACATTACACTACATTACACTACATTACATTACACTACATTATATTACATTACACTACATTAGATTACATTAGATTATATTACATTACACTACATTAGATTATATTACACTACACTACATTACACTACATTACACTACATTAGATTATATTACATTACACTACATTAGATTATATTACATTACACTACATTAGATTACATTACATTACATTACATTACATTACACTACACTACATTACACTACATTACACTACACTACATTACACTACATTACACTACATTAGATTATATTACATTACACTACATTAGATTACATTACATTACACTACATTACACTACATTACACTACATTAGATTACATTACATTACACTACATTAGATTACATTACATTACACTACATTACACTACATTACACTACACTACATTACACTACATTACACTACATTAGATTATATTACATTACACTACATTAGATTACATTACACTACATTACATTACACTACATTACACTACATTAGATTACATTACATTACACTACATTACACTACATTAGATTAGATTAGATTACATTACACTACACTACATTAGACTACATTAGATTACATTACACTACACTACATTAGACTACATTAGATTACATTACACTACATTACATTAGATTACATTACACTACACTACATTACACTACACTACATTACATTACATTACACTACATTACATTAGATTACATTACACTACACTACATTACACTACACTACATTACACTACATTACACTACATTAGATTAGATTACATTCATTACACTACACTACATTACATTAGATTACATTACACTACATTACATTAGATTACATTACACTACATTACACTACATTACACTACACTACATTACATTACATTACATTACACTACACTACACTACATTAGATTACACTACACTACATTACATTACATTAGATGTATCATCGGAAACATTCCTGTTGTCATATTGCGATCTTCTTATTTATATAAATAGTTATCAACGCAATAAACTGTCTTTAATTTTGTCTTAATTGACATTGTTTTTTTTCATATTCTGAAAAAAGTTTGAATTTTAAGATTTTCAGAAAAAGTTTGAATTTTAAGATTTTTTAAGAGAAAAGATGAATTTTGAGATTCTCTGAAAAATTATGAGATTTTTCAGAAAAGTTTGAATTTTGAGATTTTTCCCCAAATAGTAGAATTTTGAGATTTTCTGAAATCTCCCTCATACTGATTTATATAAATAGTTATCACCGCAGTAGACCGTTTTAATGTTGTCTTAATTTACATTATTTAATTTCTCATTCTGTTCTGTATCATATTCTATTTACATGTTTATAGACTTCTTGCACTATTTTTTATTTAGTATTTTAGTATTTTATTATATATGTTGCCTTGTTGGAGGAGCTCAGGACAGAAGAGTTTCATTGCCATTTCTACACTGAAGCTGCTGAGCATGTGATGATAAGACCTTTGAAGCTTTGGATGAAGTGTTGCTGTAACTTCAGGAGGTTTAGAGAACTCTAAAAGGCGAGGGTTGGATCTTAAAAACAGAGATCTGAAACACTCTGCTCTGACACGGAGAGATTATATAAGCATGCGAACTATGTCTGGTTTTATTAAGGTTGATGAAGGAAATAGAGCATGAGGGCTGAGGAAATGTGAAGAAGATGAAATCACCTTTATTTCTTACATCATTTAAAGGCTGATATCAGGGTTTTTGTCTGCGCCGGGTAACAGGGTCCCTGCGCCGGGTGACAGGGTCTCTGCGCCGGGTGACGGGTCTCTGCGCGGGTGGAACAGGGTCCCTGCGCCGGGTAACAGGGTCCTGCGCGGGGAGAGGGTCTCTGCGCCGGGTGACAGGGGTCCTGCGCCGGGTGACAGGGTCTCTGCGCCGGGTGACAGGGTCTCTGCGCGGGAACAGGGTCCCTTGCGCGGGTGACAGGGTCCCTGCGCGGGTAACAGGGTCCCTGCGCCGGGTGACAGGGTCTCTGCGCCGGGTGACAGGGTCTCTGCGCCGGGTGACAGGGTCTCTGCGCCGGGTGACAGGGTCTCTGCGCCGGGTGCAGGGTCCCTGCGCCGGGTAACAGGGTCCCTGCGCCGGGTAACAGGGTCTCTGCGCCGGGTGACAGGGTCTCTGCGCCGGTAACAGGGTCCCTGCGCCGGGTGACAGGGTCTCTGCTGCGCCGGGTGACAGGGTCTCTGCGCCGGGTAACAGGGTCCCTGCGCCGGGTGACAGGGTCCCTGCACCGGGTAACAGGGTCCCTGTCCTGCGCCGGGTGACAGGGTCCCGAGCGGGTACAGGGTCTCTGCCCGGGTACAGGGTCCCTGCGCCGGACAGGGTCTCTGCGCCGGGTGACAGGGTCTCTGCGCCGGGTAACAGGGTCTCTGCGCCGGGTGACAGGGTCTCTGCGCCGGGTGACAGGGTCTCTGCCGCCGGGTGACAGGGTCTCTGCGCCGGGTGACAGGGTCTCTGCGCCGGGTGACAGGGTCTCTGCGCCGGGTGACAGGGTCTCTGCGCCGGGTACAGGTCTCTGCGCCCTCAAACCAAAATGCAGTGATGCCAGAAAACCATTTTCATTTTTATCAGAAACGGAATAAAAATCGAATTGCTTGTATTTTTCGAGCATCTATTTCCTCACAGTTTGGGGTGTTTCTGTCTCTTGTCCCCGCTCTCTCTCGGTACTCTCTATTTCCTCACAGTTTGGGGTGTTTCTGCTCTTGTCCCCGCTCTCTCTCTTGGTATTCTCTATTTCCTCACAGTTTGGGGTGTTTCTGTCTCTTGTCCCCGCTCTCTCTCGGTACTCTCTATTTCCTCACAGTTTGGGGTGTTTCTGTCTCTTGTCCCCGCTCTCTCTCGGTATCTCTATTTCCTCACAGTTTGGGGTGTTTCTGTCTCTTGTCCCCGCTCTCTCTCTTGGTATCTCTATTTCCTCACAGTTTGGGGTGTTTCTGTCTCTCTGTCCCGCTCTCTCTCGGTACTTCTCTATTTCCTCACAGTTTGGGGTGTTTCTGTCTCTTGTCCCCGCTCTCTCTCTTGGTATTCTCTATTTCCTCACAGTTTGGGGTGTTTCTGTCTCTTGTCCCCGCTCTCTCTCGGTACTCTCTATTTCCTCTCAGTTTGGGGTGTTTCTGCTCTTGTCCCCGCTCTCTCTCGGTACTCTCTATTTCCTCACAGTTTGGGGTGTTTCTGCTCTTGTCCCCGCTCTCTCTCGTACTCTCTTTTTCCTCTCAGTTTGGGGTGTTTCTGCATCTTGTCCCCGCTCTCTCTCTTGGTATTCTCTATTTCCTCACAGTTTGGGGTGTTTCTGTCTCTTGTCCCCGCTCTCTCTCTTGGTATTCTCTATTTCCTCACAGTTTGGGGTGTTTCTGTCTCTTGTCCCCGCTCTCTCTCTTGGTATTCTCTATTTCCTCTCAGTTTGGGGTGTTTCTGCATCTTGTCCCCCTCTCTCTCTTGGTACTCTCTATTCCTCACAGTTTGGGGTGTTTCTGCATCTTGTCCCCGCTCTCTCTCGGTACTCTCTATTTCCTCACAGTTTGGGGTGTTTCTGCTCTTGTCCCGCTCTCTCTCGGTATCTCTATTTCCTCACAGTTTGGGGTGTTTCTGCATCTTGTCCCCGCTCTCTCTCTGGTACTCTCTATTTCCTCACAGTTTGGGGTGTTTCTGTCTCTTGTCCCCGCTCTCCTCGGTACTCTCTATTTCCTCACAGTTTGGGGTGTTTCTGTCTCTTGTCCCCGCTCTCTCTTGGTACTCTCTATTTCCTCACAGTTTGGGGTGTTTCTGTCTCTTGTCCCCGCTCTCTCTCGGTACTCTCTATTTCCTCACAGTTTGGGGTGTTTCTGTCTCTTGTCCCCGCTCTCTCTCGGTACTCTCTATTTCCTCACAGTTTGGGGTGTTTCTGCTCTTGTCCCCGCTCTCTCTCGGTACTCTCTATTTCCTCACAGTTTGGGGTGTTTCTGCTCTTGTCCCCGCTCTCTCTCGGTATCTCTATTTCCTCACAGTTTGGGGTGTTTCTGTCATCTTGTCCCCGCTCTCTCTCGGTACTCTCTATTTCCTCACAGTTTGGGGTGTTTCTGTCATCTTGTCCCCGCTCTCTCTGGTACTCTCTATTTCCTCACAGTTTGGGGTGTTTCTGTCTCTTGTCCCGCTCTCTCTCGGTATTCTCTATTTCCTCACAGTTTGGGGTGTTTCTGTCTCTTGTCCCCGCTCTCTCTCGGTACTCTCTATTTCCTCACAGTTTGGGGTGTTTCTGCATCTTGTCCCCGCTCTCTCTCGGTACTCTCTATTTCCTCACAGTTTGGGGTGTTTCTGCATCTTGTCCCCGCTCTCTCTCGGTACTCTCTATTTCCTCACAGTTTGGGGTGTTTCTGCATCTTGTCCCCGCTCTCTCTGGTACTCTCTATTTCCTCACAGTTTGGGGTGTTTCTGTCTCTTGTCCCGCTCTCTCTCGGTACTCTCTATTTCCTCACAGTTTGGGGTGTTTCTGTCTCTTGTCCCCGCTCTCTCTCGGTACTCTCTATTTCCTCACAGTTTGGGGTGTTTCTGCATCTTGTCCCCGCTCTCTCTCAGTACTCTCTATTTCCTCTCAGTTTGGGGTGTTTCTGCATCTTGTCCCCGCTCTCTCTCTTGGTATTCTCTATTTCCTCACAGTTTGGGGTGTTTCTGTCTCTTGTCCCCGCTCTCCTCTGGTATTCTCTATTTCCTCACAGTTTGGGGTGTTTCTGTCTCTTGTCCCCGCTCTCTCTCGGTACTCTCTATTTCCTCACAGTTTGGGGTGTTTCTGCATCTTGTCCCCGCTCTCTCTCGGTACTCTCTATTTCCTCACAGTTTGGGGTGTTTCTGCATCTTGTCCCGCTCTCTCTCGGTACTCTCTATTTCCTCTCAGTTTGGGGTGTTTCTGCATCTTGTCCCCGCTCTCTCTTGGTACTCTCTATTTCCTCACAGTTTGGGGTGTTTCTGTCTCTTGTCCCCGCTCTCTCTTGGTACTCTCTATTTCCTCACAGTTTGGGGTGTTTCTGCATCTTGTCCCCGCTCTCTCTCGGTACTCTCTATTCCTCACAGTTTGGGGTGTTTCTGCATCTTGTCCCCGCTCTCTCTCGTACTCTCTATTTCCTCACAGTTTGGGGTGTTTCTGCATCTTGTCCCCGCTCTCTCTCGTACTCTCTATTTCCTCTCAGTTTGGGGTGTTTCTGTCTCTTGTCCCCGCTCTCTCTCGGTACTCTCTATTTCCTCACAGTTTGGGGTGTTTCTGCATCTTGTCCCCGCTCTCTCTCGGTACTCTCTATTTCCTCTCAGTTTGGGGTGTTTCTGTCTCTTGTCCCCGCTCTCTCTCGGTACTCTCTATTTCCTCACAGTTTGGGGTGTTTCTGTCTCTGCTCTGCTGCTCCTGTTAAACACAGGAATAACATCACGTCCGAACTGGTTTGTTTTCACACTCGAGTGATTTTAGATTGGACATAAAGTCCGGCGGAAACAAAGAGCAGCTGTAGATCTCTGAGCTCGTTCAGAAACACGTTTCCTCACAGACAGCATCTCATTATCTGAGGAAAGATCTCTTTTTCTCACATTGTGCATGCAGGGAAAGATATTTTAAAAAGCATTTAATATAATAATAAAGCAGTAATGATGAGTGTGAGACAAAGACACGCTGAGTCCATCTCAACACTGGTTTACTGAAGAAGTGAATCACATTTGAGTTGCAAAGAGGTTTCATTAAACTGTGATTCTTACAGTACTTAAGCACTGACAGTTCACACCATGTTCCAGTTTAACCCTGAGTTTCATTTAGACAACACCTGGTTATACATATGCACAGGTTTTGTGACTTTTGACTATTTATCTTCCATAACACGTCTTCTTTCAGACTAGTGCAAAGAGTCCTCTAATGTCCTCCTCCAGTTAATCTCACTAACTCTGTTTGTGTCTGCAGATTATTTTCATGATGCCTCATTAGCATATTTAAACATAACACTTTGTAAACTTGTTATATACAAAATGATTGTGTTTATGTCAGTAATGAAGTGGGGACGTTTCAAGGTGATCTCTGTCAGTATTACACGATTCACCTGCAGTGTGTCTCCTTGCAGCAAACTGCAGTGAATGTAATGATGCAGGTAGACTGCTACTTGGCAGGCGCTACTCACAGGGGATGGTGCGCAGGTACATGTAGAGCTACAGGTATATTACTACAGGTAGATGTTACTCACAGGGGATGGTGCGCAGGTACATGTAGAGCTACAGGTATATTACTACAGGTAGATGTTACTCACAGGGGATGGTGCGCAGGTACATGTAGAGCTACAGGTATATTACTACAGGTAGATGTTACTCACAGGGGATGGTGCGCAGGTACATGTAGAGCTACAGGTATATTACTACAAGTAGATGTTACTCACAGGGGATGGTGCGCAGGTACAGGTTGTCCCGGATCACCTGCTGCAGCTTGTGGTCCAGAGAGCCTTTCTGGAACTGCAGGCTGAGGTAGTGTCTCAGGTCAGAGTTCAGAACTTTACCTGTAGAGAGAGAGAGAACACCTGGTGAGAACAGATCTACTGGTGAGAACAGATCTACTGGTGAGAACAGATCTACTGGTGACACACAGGTCTACTGGTGACACACAGATCTACTGGTGACACACAGGTCTACTGGTGACACACAGAGCTAATGGTGACACACAGGTCTACTGGTGACACACAGGTCTACTGGTGACACACAGAGCTAATGGTGACACACAGGTCTACTGGTGACACACAGGTCTACTGGTGACACACAGAGCTAATGGTGACACACAGAGCTAATGGCGACACACAGAGCTACTGGTGACACACAGAGCTAATGGTGACACACAGGTCTACTGGTGACACACAGAGCTACTGGCGACACACAGAGCTACTGGCGACACACAGAGCTACTGGTGACACACAGAGCTAATGGTGACACACAGGTCTACTGGTGACACACAGGTCTACTGGTGAGAACAGATCTACTGGTGAGAACAGAGCTACTGGTGACACACAGAGCTAATGGTGACACACAGGTCTACTGGTGACACACAGGTCTACTGGCGACACACAGAGCTAATGGTGACACACAGATCTACTGGTGAGAACAGATCTACTGGCGACACACAGGATCACAACACAAAAAGGCACAGTCAGACAAAGAGATATAACCTTTCACATTACTTGCAAAACCCATTTTCAGTCGTCATTCGTGTGTGTGAGGCTCACTGGCAGTGAATGTAGGATTACTTTAGTCATCATAGTTCTTTGTAATCATTTGTTCTCTTTGAACATACAGTCACTACAGACCACTGTCTCATTTGTATGCATAGATGTTGCTTTCCATCTCTAAATGACACACACTGTCCATGTCAACGTCGAAACACAATAAAAAGATTCAGAAAACCCATTTTCAGGAGGAAAATAAAAGGAAGACCGAGAAAGAATAATAGAAGAAGGTGAGTTCATGTTTGTTTCACGCAGCTATGTTGGTATTATCAGATGCTAAAAGAAATACAATATATAGGCGTTAAATATCAGCATTGATCCAGAGTCTGAGGGGCGCACAGTGGTCTTAAAGGTAAGGTAAGGTACGTTCATTTATAAAGCACATTTTCAGACACAGAGGAAATTCAAAGTGCTTTAAATCACATGAACACTTAAGAAGACGACGACAGAAAGGACCAGAGTAAAGGAGGAGGGATGCAGCCGTGTCCTCCGCTCAGTGAGAGACGAGAGACGCAGAGAGTCTGGTGTTTCTGCAGAGAGACTCCTGCTGAGAGAGGGAACATGCAGAGTGGAAGTGACTCCAGTTTCTCTGCAGGAATCAGTAAGCAGCGCCGCTTCCTGCAGAGCGTCAGCACTGAGGCTCAGAGAGAGGACTCAGAGAGAGGACTCAGAGAGAGGACTCAGAGACAGGATTCAGAGAGAGGATTCAGAGAGAGGACTCAGAGAGAGGACTCAGAGAGAGGACTCAGAGAGAGGACTCAGAGAGAAGATTCAGAGAGAGGACTCAGAGAGAAGATTCAGAGAGAGGATCAGAGAGAGGACTCAGAGAGAGGACTCAGAGAGGGATTCAGAGAGAGGACTCAGAGACAGGATTCAGAGACAGGATTCAGAGAGAGGACTCAGAGAGAGGACTCAGAGAGAGGATTCAGAGAGAGGACTCAGAGAAAGGAATCAGAGAGAGGATTCAGAGAGAGGACTCAGAGAGAGGGACTCAGAGAGAGGACTCAGAGAGAAGACTCAGAGAGAGGAATCAGAGAGAAGATTCAGAGAGAGGACTCAGAGAGAGGATTCAGAGAGAGGATTCAGAGAGAGGACTCAGAGAGAGGATTCAGAGAGAGGACTCAGAGAGAGGACTCAGAGAGAGGATTCAGAGAGAGGATTCAGAGAGAGGACTCAGAGAGAGGATTCAGAGAGAGGACTCAGAGAGAGGACTCAGAGAGAGGACTCAGAGACAGGATTCAGAGAGAGGACTCAGAGAGAGGACTCAGAGGACAGGATTAGAGAGAGGATTCAGAGAGAGGACTCAGAGAGAGGACTCAGAGAGAGGACTCAGAGAGAGGACTCAGAGAGAGGACTCAGACAGGATTCAGAGACAGGATTCAGAGAGAGGATTCAGAGAGAGGACTCAGAGAGAAGATTCAGAGAGGGACTCAGAGAGAAGATTCAGAGAGAGGACTCAGAGAGAGGACTCAGAGAGAGGACTCAGAGACAGGATTCAGAGAGAGGATTCAGAGAGAGGGACTCAGAGAGAAGATCCAGAGAGAGGACTCAGAGAGAGGACTCAGAGAGAAGATTCAGAGAGAGGACTCAGAGAGAAGATCAGAGAGAGGATTCAGAGAGAGGAACTCAGAGAGAGGACTCAGAGAGAGGACTCAGAGAGAGGATTCAGAGAGAGGACTCAGAGAGAGGACTCAGAGATAGGACTCAGAGAGAAGATTCAGAGAGAGGACTCAGAGAAAGGAATCAGAGAGAGGATTCAGAGAGAGGACTCAGAGAGAGGACTCAGAGAGAAGATTCAGAGAGAGGACTCAGAGAGAGGAATCAGAGAGAAGATTCAGAGAGAGGACTCAGAGAGAGGATTCAGAGAGAGGATTCAGAGAGAGGACTCAGAGAGAGGACTCAGAGAGAGGATTCAGAGAGAGGACTCAGAGAGAGGACTCAGAGAGAGGACTCAGAGAGAGGACTCAGAGAGAGGATTCAGAGAGAGGACTCGAGAGAGGACTCAGAGAGGATTCAGAGAGAGGACTCAGAGAGAGACTCAGAGAGAGGATTCAGAGAGAGGACTCAGAGAGAGGATTCAGAGAGAGGACTCAGAGAGAGGACTCAGAGACAGGATTCAGAGAGAGGACTCAGAGAGAGGACTCAGAGAGAGGACTCAGAGACAGGATTCAGAGACAGGATTCAGAGAGAGGACTCAGAGATAGGATTCAGAGAGAGGATTCAGAGATAGGATTCAGAGAGAGGACTCAGAGAGAGGACTCAGAGAGAGGATTCAGAGAGAGGATTCAGAGAGAGGACTCAGAGAGAGGACAGAGAGAGGACTCAGAGAGAGGATTCAGAGAGAGGACTCAGAGAGAGGACTCAGAGAGAGGATTCAGAGAGAGGACTCAGAGAGAGGATTCAGAGAGAGGACTCAGAGAGAGGACTCAGAGAGAGGAATCAGAGAGAGGATTCAGAGAGAGGACTCAGAGAGAGGATTCAGAGAGAGGACTCAGAGAGAGGACTCAGAGAGAGGAATCAGAGAGAGGATTCAGAGAGAGGACTAGAGAGAGGACTCAGAGAGAGGATTCAGAGAGAGGATTCAGAGAGAGGACTCAGAGAGAGGATTCAGAGAGAGGATTCAGAGACAGGATTCAGAGAGAGGATTCAGAGAGAGGACTCCGAGAGAGGATTCAGACACAGGATTAAGAGAGAGGATTCAGAGAGCTGTAGGTGTCTGCAGGGAGAGGAGAATATATATCTGAAATGGCCTCATCAAATCTACATCCTTCAGCTGCTGCTTCTCTTCTCTCTGGTCTCTAATACACTTCTCTATAAGTAGAGAGCATGCTGTCAATGTCTAACTGATTCTCTGATGCAAGAAGATGTTCTGCGCATCAGAAAATGTGAAATAAAAAGGTTAAAGAAGCTGTGAGGTCTGCAGGGGGAATGCAAATACATCTGAAACGTGCCTCATCGAATCTACATCCTTCAGCTGCTGCTTCTCTCTCTCTGGTCTCTAATACACGTCTCTATAAGGACAGAGCATGCTGTCGATGTCTGCATGCAGGAAGATGTCCTGCTCATCAGAAATGTGAAATAAAGATGTTAAAAGCAGCTGACAGGAGCGTCAGTCGGCAGGATAACTCTCTCCTGCAGAGGTTATTAAAACATGTCTCTGCTGTGGGCGAATCTTCACATTAATATTAACCGCACTGTGTGTGAGATCCTGCTCTCAGAAGCTATTGTACTCTGGCTTTGATCTGGAGATGAAACAGCTTCCATGATGCGTTCAAATCCATTCAAAGACTGAGAACATTAACCAGAGTTTCCAGCGAGAGACATTCAGCGAGAGAAAGTGAATTAAACATCACAGTGCGCAGTAAGGAGATAAATACTCTGACAGGGAAACCGATTCATAGTGAGGAGCATCCATCAGTTAGTAAATATTAGGGATGGGAATCACCAGGCTCCCACGATACGATACTATCACGATACTTAAGCCATGATACGAAAAACTATCGCAATACTTAAGCCACAATACGATACTATCGCGATACTTAAGCCACGATATGATACTATCACGATGCTTAAGCCACAATACGATATTATCGCGATACTTAAGCCACAATATGCTACTATCAGAATACTTAAGCCATGATACGATACTATCGCGATACTTAAGCCACAATACGATACTATCGCGATACTTAAGCCACGATATGATACTATCACGATGCTTAAGCCACAATACGATACTATTGCGATACTTAAGCCACAATATGCTACTATCGAATACTTAAGCCATGATACGAAACTATCGCAATACTTAAGCCACAATACGATACTATCGCGATACTTAAGCCACGATATGATACTATCACGATGCTTAAGCCACAATACGATACTATCGCGATACTTAAGCCACAATATGCTACTATCAGAATACTTAAGCCACGATATGATACTATCGCGATGCTTAAGCCATGATACGATACTATCACAATACTTAAGCCATGATACGATACTATCGCGATACTTAAGCCACAATACGGTACTATCGCGATACTTAAGCCATGATACGATACTATCGCGATACGTAAGCCACGATACTATCGCGATACTTAAGCCATGATACGATACTATCGCGATACTTAAGCCACGATATGATACTATCACGATGCTTAAGCCACAATACGATACTATCGCGATACTTAAGCCACAATATGCTACTATCAGAATACTTAAGCCACGATATGATACTATCGCGATGCTTAAGCCATGATACGATACTATCACAATACTTAAGCCATGATACGATACTATCGCGATACTTAAGCCACAATACGGTACTATCGCGATACTTAAGCCATGATACGATACTATCGCGATACGTAAGCCACGATACTATCGCGATACTTAAGCCATGATACGATACTATCGCGATACTTAAGCCACGATATGCTACTATCAGAATACTTAAGCCATGATACGATACTATCGCGATACTTAAGCCACAATACGATACTATTGTGATACTTAAGCCACGATTATGATACTATCGCGATGCTTAAGCCATGATACGATACTATCACAATACTTAAGCCTTGATACGATACTATCGCAATACTTAAGCCACAATACCATACTATCGCGATACGTAAGCCACGATACTATCGCGATACTTAAGCCATGATACGATACTATCACAATACTTAAGCCATGACACGATACTATCGCAATGCTTAAGCCATGATACGATACTATCACAATACTTAAGCCATGATACGATACTATCGCGATACTTAAACCACAATACGATACTATCGCGATACGTAAGCCATGATACGATACTATCGCGATACGTAAGCACGATACTATCGCGATACTTAAGCCATGATACGATACTATCGCGATACTTAAGCCACGATATGCTACTATCAGAATACTTAAGCCATGATACGATACTATCACAATACTTAAGCCATGATACGATACTATCGCGATACTTAAGCCACAATACGATACTATTGCGATACGTAAGCCACGATACTATCACGATACGTAAGCCACGATACTATCGCGATACTTAAGCCATGATACGTTACTATCACAATACTTAAGCCATGATACGATACTATCGCGATGCTTAAGCCATGATACGATACTATCACAATACTTAAGCCATGATACGATACTATCGCGATACTTAAACCACAATACGATAATATCGCGATACTGAAGCCATGATACGATGCTATCGCGATACGTAAGCCACAATACGACTATCGCGATACTTAAGCCATGATACGATACTATCGCGATGCTTAACTTTGTCCTCGGATCAGATTTAAATTACGAACGTAGACATATTACACATGAGATAAGTATGAAGCCTTGTGACGGGTGATTTTAAGCTTTTTTAACGTCAATTTCCCATTCATTCCTACAGTATGGGGAAATGTTTTTTTTGGGGTTTACGTGAAAATGTTCATGGGGAATCTTTTAGAAAAGACAGAGCACACTGTTCATCTTCATTAGCATCACTTCTGTGTGTCTCTGTGTGTGTGTGTGTGTGTGTGTGTGTGTGTGTGTGTGTGTATGTGTGTGTGTGTGTGTCTTTTCTTGGGTTGAAACAGTCTATTAACTGCAGTGTTAGTGGAGGGGGCGGCGAGGGTTTCTATTATGTAACTATGTGGACTTTTCACTGCACAATGAATGAGAGGAATTTAGGTCGAGGAAACAAAAGCATGTTTCACTCGAGAACACCACTATCCTGAGGTCACACACACACACACACACACACACACACACACACACACACACACACACACACACACACACACACACACACACACACCACACACACACACACACACACACACACACACACACACACACACACACACACACCACACACACACACACACACACACACACACACACACACACACCACACACACACACACACACACACACACACACACACACACACACACACACACACACACACACACACACACACACAGGGTCAATCCTGTTCCCATGAACAAGAGGAGGGGTGGAATGAGATATATGTAACCCAACTGAAAGTAGGAAACAAGATGTCAAAGTACTCGTTCTGTAGAATCATGAAATGACTGCATTATGGTTGTTGATGCATTCATGTTTTCACGAGGTAGCAAGAAATACAAATACTCAGGTACCTCCAAATGAACTTCATCACATTCCTGCTCTGGTTCCCATATCATTTGTGGGGGGGGGGGGGGGTGCCCTGGATGTCTTCACACGGAGACTTAGACAAGATCAGCTGGTTTCATGAAGAACAATAGAGGCGGATCATTGTTAGCGCAGGAAACACACACACACCACACACACACACACACACACACACACACACACCACACACACACACACACACACACACACACACACACAACACACACACACACACACACACACACACACACACACACACACACACACACCACACACACACACAACACACACACAACACACACACACACACACACACACACACACACACACACACACACACACACACACAACACACACACACACACACACACACACTCTCTCTCTCTCACACACACACCTGTCACTCTGCATCATATCTCCAGATCGAGGAGGTGGTTTCAGAACACAATGGAGCCTTTGTGCCGTCATGTGGCCATTAGACGCTCTCTCATACAAGGGATAGATGGTGGTGATGATGGTGTGTGTGTGTGTGTGTGTGTGTGTGTGTGTGTGTGTGTGTGTGTGTGTGTGTGTGTGTGTGTGTGTACCCTTTCCAACCTGCTAGGAAAACTAACTAACAAAAGTAAAGTAAAAGTCCGGCATTAAAAATGTTAGTAAAGCTCGAGTATTAACAGCTAATGATGATGATGATGATGACGCTAATGAGGATGAGGATGATGATGATGATAATGATGCTGATGATAATGATACTGATGATAATGATAATGATAATGATGATGATGATAATGATGCTGATGAGGATGATGATGATAATGATAATGATGATGATGATGATAATGATGCTGATGAGGATGATGATAATGATAATGATGAGGATGATAATGATAATGATGAGGATGAGGATGATGATGACGCTGATGATAATGATGATGATAATGATGAGGATGATGCTGATGATGATGATGCTGATGAGGATGATGATGAGGATGATAATGATGCTGATGACGCTGATGAGGATGATAATGATGATGATGAGGATGCTGATGATAATGATGATGATGATGAGGATGCTGATGATGACGCTGATGATGATAATGATGATGCTGATGATGATGATGAGGATGATGATGATGCTGATGATGCTGATGATGATAATGATGCTGATGAGGATGAGGATGATGATGCTGGTGATGATAATGGTGATGGTGATGATGATAATGATGAGGATGCTGATGATGATGACGCTGATGAGGATGATGATAATGATGCTGATGATAATGATGCTGATGAGGATGATGATAATGATGATAATGATGATGATAATGATGCTGATGAGGATGATGATAATGATGATGATAATGATGATAATGATGCTGATGAGGATGATGATAATGATGATGATAATGATGATGATAATGATGCTGATGAGGATGATGATAATGATGAGGATGATGATGATGATAATGATGCTGATGATAATGATGCTGATGAGGATGATGATAATGATGCTGATAATGATGATGATAATGATGATAATGATAATGATGCTGATGAGGATGAGGATGATGATAATGATGCTGATGGGATGATGATAATGATGATGATAATGATGCTGATGAGGATGATAATGATGAGGATGATAATGATGATGATGATGCTGATGATAATGATGATGATAATGATAATGATGAGGATGATGCTGATGATGATGATAATGATGCTGATGAGGATGATAATGATGCTGATGAGGATGATAATGCTGATGACGCTGATGATAATGATGATGATAATGATAATGATGAGGATGATAATGATGATGATGATGCTGATGAGGATGAGGATGCTGATGATAATGATGAGGATGCTGATGATAATGATGATGACGCTGATGATGATGATGATGATAATGATGATGATGCTGATGAGGATGATGCTGATGATGATGCTGATGAGGATGATGATGATGCTGATGATGATAATGATGAGGATGAGGATGCTGATGATGCTGGTGATGATAATGGTGATGGTGATGATGATAATGATGAGGATGATGATGACGCTGATGATGATGATGACGCTGATGATGATGATAATGATGCTGATGATGATGATGCTGATGATGATGCTGATGATGATAATGCTGATGAGGATGATGATGATGATGCTGATGATGATAATGATGATGATGATAATGATGATGCTGATGATAATGATGATGATGATAATGATGATGATGGTGATGATGATGGTGATGATGATGATGATGGTGATGATGGTGATGCTGATGATGATAATGATGATGATGATGATGACGCTGATGATGATGATAATGATGATGATGCTGATGATGATGATAATGATGATGATGATGGTGATGATGATGATAATGATGATGATGATAATGCTGATGATGATGATGATGCTGATGATGATAATGATGATGGTGATGATGATAATGATGATGATGATAATGATGGTGATGATGATGATGATGGTGATGATGATGCAAAGGTAGAAGAAGTACTCTGACACTTTACTGAAGTTACTGAGGTTCTTGTCGGGGTGTCATGCGATAAAACGTCATGTAACGTAGCAGTAAGTGTGATGTTTGTTTGTATTGTTTACGATGTTCATAGTAAGAAGAGGAAGAAGACGCCGTTAGAAGACGTTCACAAAATAAAACTATTATTACGAACTTTCGAAATGTTTCCGTGGCGACAGCAAACGACTTGTATGTTTATAATAGATTTTTTTAAAACAACAACAATACACTAATAAAAAGCCAATAAATACGTTTTTTTGAGGAACAGAAACAGTTTATCACTTGTTACCAAAACCCTTTACATTTCACCTGCTCTGCATGTGAACATGAGGAGACTCTCCTTCTGCATCCCCCTGCACTTCATCTGTCACGGTGTTTTTCTCCTCCATGTGGAGCTCCTCAGGCTCTTCCTATACTTCAGATCCGTTTCTGAAGAGCCTTCCTTCCTCCATCACTTAACCTTTGGCTTCCTCTCACTTCTCCAGAGAGCCTTCCTTCCTCCATCACTTAACCTTTGGCTTCCTTTCACTTCTCCAGAGAGCCTTCCTTCCATCACTTAACCTTTGGCTTCCTCTCACTTCTCCAGAGAGCCTTCCTTCCTCCATCACTTAACCTTTGGCTTCCTCTCACTTCTCCAGAGAGCCTTCCTTCCTCCATCACTTAACCTTTGGCTTCCTCTCACTTCTCCAGAGAGCCTTCCTTCCATCACTTAACCTTTGGCTTCCTCTCACTTCTCCAGAGAGCCTTCCTTCCTCCATCACTTAACCTTTGGCTTCCTCTCACTTCTCCAGAGAGCCTTCCTTCCTCCATCACTTAACCTTTGGCTTCCTCTCACTTCTCCAGAGAGCCTTCCTTCCTCCATCACTTAACCTTTGGCTTCCTCTCACTTCTCCAGAGAGCCTTCCTTCCTCCATCACTTAACCTTTGGCTTCCTCTCACTTCTCCAGAGAGCCTTCCTTCCTCCATCACTTAACCTTTGGCTTCCTCTCACTTCTCCAGAGAGCCTTCCTTCCTCCATCACTTAACCTTTGGCTTCCTCTCACTTCTCCAGAGAGCCTTCCTTCCTCCATCACTTAACCTTTGGCTTCCTCTCACTTCTCCAGAGAGCCTTCCTTCCTCCATCACTTAACCTTTGCTTCGTCTCACTTCTCCAGAGAGCCTTCCTTCCTCCATCACTTAACCTTTAGCTTCGTCTCACTTCTCCAGAGCCTTCCTTCCTCCATCACTTAACCTTTGGCTTCTCTCACTTCTCCAGAGAGCCTTCCTTCCTCCATCACTTAACCTTTGGCTTCCTCTCACTTCTCCAGAGGCCTTCCTTCCTCCATCACTTAACCTTTAGCTTCCTCTCACTTCTCCAGAGAGCCTTCCTTCCTCCATCACTTAACCTTTGCTTCCTCTCACTTCTCCAGAGAGCCTGTTCGCTGATGAAGCCCAGCGCTGCCTCTTCTCCTCCAGTCTCCACATGAGAGGAAGGAGGTCTTAGATCAGTATAACAGATCAGAGTGAAGAGTGAACACATGGAGCAGATCCTCAGAATATAAAGAAGGTTCCTTCTCACCATCTGTCCCCTCCTCTATCTCAGGGCCAAACTACTGAAGAGCTTTAAAAACGTCTTTCATTGACAGATTAAGAGTTGTTTTTCAGCCAAAACACCAGAAAAATCTCCAGTTCCTCCGCTGTTATAAAACAGGTTTCTCAGCACGGACCAACAACTTCTCTCTAACACATTCAAGTCTTTTAAATGTCCACAATCTCAGGGAAGAATAAGAAGCATGGGAATCTGTTTCTGGGTGTAAACACCAAAGAGGTAAAAACCAGACTGAGACTGTGAAGTTGTTCTTGAGTGAAACGCTAGCTCTAGCAGCATGCTAACATCCTGGCTAGAATGCTAGCATGCTGATATTTAGGATACCTTGAAGTTGTGATCTAAAGGTTTGTCTTAAAAAATAAGAAAATGTCATGAATATCTGAACAAAACCTCTCATCAACCTCCGAGAACATCCAGTCTGAAACATCTTTCAGACGGATCATCGTTCTGTGCGGCCCGGTACCAAAGGAACACTGATCTAAAGGACATAATGTCTTCACTTTCTTATTGAAATGTCTGTCCTGGCATGCACAGAGACAGAGAGACGAGAGACACAGAGACACATAGAGACACAGAGAGACAGAGAGACACAGAGACACACAGAGACACAGAGAGACAGAGACACAGAGAGACACAGAGACACAGAGAGACACAGAGACACAGAGAACAGAGACACATAGAGACAGAGACACAGAGAGACAGAGAGACACAGAGACAGAGACACAGAGACACATAGAGACAGAGACACATAGAGACAGAGACACATAGAGACAGAGAGACACACAGAGACACAGAGAGACAGAGACACAGAGAGACAGAGACACATAGAGACAGAGACACAGAGAGACACAGAGACACATAGAGACAGAGACACATAGAGACAGAGAGACACAGAGACACATAGAGACAGAGACACATAGAGACAGAGACACATAGAGACAGAGAGACAGAGAGACACAGAGACACATAGAGACAGAGACACATAGAGACAGAGACACATAGAGACAGAGACACAGAGAGACAGAGAGACACAGAGACACATAGAGACAGAGACACATAGAGACAGAGAGACACAGAGACACACAGAGACACACAGAGACACATAGAGACAGAGACACATAGAGACAGAGAGACACAGAGACACATAGAGACAGAGACACATAGACAGAGACACATAGAGACAGAGACACAGAGAGACAGAGAGACACAGAGACACATAGAGACAGAGACACATAGAGACAGAGACACAGAGAGACAGAGAGACACACAGAGACACAGAGAGACAGAGAGACACAGAGAGACAGAGACACAGAGACACATAGAGACAGAGAGACACAGAGACACAGAGAGACAGAGACACAGAGAGACAGAGACACAGAGAGACAGAGAGACACAGAGACAGAGAGACAGAGAGACACAGAGACACATAGAGACAGAGACACATAGAGACAGAGACACATAGAGACAGAGAGACAGAGAGACACAGAGACACACAGAGACACAGAGAGACAGAGAGACAGAGAGACACAGAGAGACAGAGACACAGAGACACATAGAGACACAGAGAGACAGAGACACAGAGACACAGAGAGACAGAGAGACAGAGAGACAGAGAGACACAGAGACACGATCAGCTGCTGTGCGTTCACACTGCGGGCAAACTCTGATTCATTTTGCACATATGAAGCTCAGATCAATCCCCCTCCTCTCAGGCTGTCTCTGTCCTCTGTCCTCTGTCCTCTGTGCAGCGGCCATACGCTCACACACGTCTTTATAAGAATGCAACAGAACAGAAGATTCAACCAGAACGATCTAACCCAGGGGGTCCACACTACGGTCCGGGGACAAATCCGGCCCGTGACTTCACTTTATGCGGCCCGGAAAGAATATAATATGTTTATTATACGGTGACATGCCGATTTACAGACGCACGTTGCCCATAAACTACATGTCCCACAATGCATCTCAAATTTGACTTTTTGCTTAGAATTTGGCTTTTCTTTTGAAATCATTTTGTGACATTCTCACTGAAGAGATTCCCAAAGATTTGCCCAGACTTCTGCTTTCAGACGTAGTTCACTATGAAGTTATTACCCATTACCCAATAATGTAATATAATACATTATGTTATATATTTAACATATTTATATATGTATTTTTATATAGTCTTAAAGTTCAAATGCACCATAATGCTGATGTGGGCCAAGATGAAATTGAGTTTGACCCCCCTGACCTAACCCTTGTCCTTATCAAAGAAGTCCAAACCCTCACGACCCTTCCTCTCTGCGAGCCTCATCTTTTATGTCCTGCTTCAGTTCCTCGAGTCGGGTCATGGCCGTAGAACACTCACACAGAATGTGTGGATTCATAATAGAAACTATGGGAGTATCTTCCATTTACTCAGAGAGCTGTAGTTGTCGCTGTGAAGTCAATTTGCTTCCGCAGAGCTCAGGGGATTCATTATGAAATTATGCAAGCTTTGGGATGGAACATGAAGAAAATCAATCACTGCCCCCCAACCCCCTTCTCTCTCCTCAGATATACGCCTGTTACATTCCAATTAATTCAATGCTATCTCAACTGAAGTCTGCTCACAGTGGGTTTCTCTGCTGCAAAATGCTGCTGCAGGAAACCCAAATCCATCAGCCATGAAGACCACCTCTACGTTCCTCTCTCTACTTCTCCTCTCTCTACGTTCCTCTCTCTACTTCTCCTCTCTCTACGTTCCTCTCTCTACTTCTCCTCTCTCTACGTTCCTCTCTCTACTTCTCCTCTCTCTACGTTCCTCTCTCTACTTCTCCTCTCTCTACGTTCCTCTCTCTACTTCTCCTCTCTCTACGTTCCTCTCTCTACTTCTCCTCTCTACGTTCCTCTCTCTACTTCTCCTCTCTCTACGTTCCTCTCTCTACGTTCCTCTCTCTACGTTCCTCTCTCTACTTCTCCTCTCTCTACGTTCCTCTCTCTACGTTCCTCTCTCTACTTCTCCTCTCTTACGTTCCTCTCTCTACTTCTCCTCTCTCTACGTTCCTCTCTCTACTTCTCCTCTCTCTACGTTCCTCTCTCTACTTCTCCTCTCTCTACGTTCCTCTCTCTACTTCTCCTCTCTCTACGTTCCTCTCTCTACTTCTTCCTCTCTCTACATTCCTCTCTCTACTTCTCCTCTCTCTACGTTCCTCTCTCTACTTCTTCCTCTCTACGTTCCTCTCTCTACTTCTCCTCTCTCTACGTTCCTCCTCTACTTCTTCCTCTCTCTACATTCCTCTCTCTACTTCTCCTCTCTACGTTCCTCTCTCTACTTCTTCCTCTCTCTACGTTCCTCTCTCTACTTCTCCTCTCTCTACGTTCCTCTCTCTACTTCTTCCTCTCTCTACATTCCTCTCTCTACTTCTCCTCTCTCTACGTTCCTCTCTCTACTTCTTCCTCTCTCTACATTCCTCTCTCTACTTCTCCTCTCTCTACGTTCCTCTCTCTACTTCTTCCTCTCTCTACGTTCCTCTCTCTACTTCTCCTTTCTCTACGTTCCTCTCTCTACTTCTCCTCTCTCTACGTTCCTCTCTCTACTTCTTCCTCTCTCTACTTCTTCCTCTCTCTACGTTCCTCTCTCTACTTCTCCTCTCTCTACGTTCCTCTCTCTACTTCTCCTCTCTCTACGTTCCTCTCTCTACTTCTTCCTCTCTCTACTCTTCTCTCTCTACTCATCTTCCTCTCTCTACTCTTCTTCCTCTCTCTACTCTTCTTCCTCTCTCTACTCTTCTTCCTCTCTCTACTTCTCCTCTCTCTACTTCTTCCTCTCTCTACTTCTTCCTCTCTCTACGTTCCTCTCTCTACGTTCCTCTCTCTACTTCTCCTCTCTCTACTTCTCCTCTCTCTACGTTCCTCTCTCTACTTCTTCCTCTCTCTACGTTCCTCTCTCTACTTCTTCCTCTCTCTACATTCCTCTCTCTACTTCTTCCTCTCTCTACTCTTCTTCCTCTCTCTCTTCTTCCTCTCTCTCTTCTTCTTCCTCTCTTCTTCCTCTCTCTACTTCTTCCTCTCTCTACTCTTCTTCCTCTCTCTACTTCTTCCTATCTCTACTTCTTCCTCTCTACTTCTTCCTCTCTCTACTTCTTCCTCTCTCTACTTCTTCCTCTCTCTACTCTTCTTCCTCTCTCTACTCTTCTTCCTCTCTCTACTCTTCTTCTCTCTCTACTTCTTCCTCTCTCTACTTCTTCTCTCTCTACTTCTTCCTCTCTCTACTCTTCTTCCTCTCTACTTCTTCCTCTCTCTACTTCTTCCTCCTCTACTTCTTCCTCTCTCTACTCTTCTTCCTCTCTCTACTCTTCTTCCTCTCTCTACTTCTTCCTCTCTACTTCTTCCTCTCTCTACTTCTTCCTCTCTCTATCTTCTTCCTCTCTACTTCTTCCTCTCTACTCTTCTTCCTCTCTCTACTTCTTCCTCTCTCTCTACTTCTTCCTCTCTCTACGTTCCTCTCTCTACTTCTTCCTCTCTCTACTCTTCTTCCTCTCTTTCTTCTTCCTCTCTCTCTTCTTCTTCCTCTCTCTTCTTCCTCTCTCTACTTCTTCCTCTCTCTACTCTTCTTCCTCTCTCTACTTCTTCTCTCTCTACTTCTTCTCTCTCTACTTCTTCTCTCTACTTCTTCCTCTCTACTTCTTCCTCTCTCTACTCTTCTTCCTCTCTACTTCTTCCTCTCTACTTCTTCTTCCTCTCTCTACTCTTCTTCCTCTCTCTACTCTTCTTCCTCTCTACTTCTTCCTCTCTACTCTTCTTCCTCTCTCTACTCTTCTTCCCCTCTCTACTTCTTCCTCTCTCTACTCTTCTTCCTCTCTCTACTCTTCTTCCCCTCTCTACTTCTTCCTCTCTCTACTCTTCTTCCACTCTCTACTTCTTCCACTCTCTACTCTTCTTCCTCTCTCTACTCTTCTTCCTCTCTCTACTCTTCTTCCTCTCTCTACTTCTCCTCTCTCTACTTCTTCCTCTCTCTACTCTTCTTCCTCTCTCTACTCTTCTTCCTCTCTCTACTCTTCTTCCTCTCTCTACTCTTCTTCCTCTCTCTACTTCTTCCTCTCTCTACTTCTTCCTCTCTCTACTTCTTCCTCTCTACTTCTCCTCTCTCTACTCTTCTTCCTCTCTCTACTCTTCTTCCTCTCTCTACTCTTCTTCCTCTCTCTACTTCTTCCTCTCTACTTCTTCCTCCTCTACTTCTCCTCTCTCTACTCTTCTTCCTCTCTCTACTCTTCTTCTCTCTACTTCTTCTCTCTCTACTTCTTCTCTCTACTTCTTCCTCTCTCTACTCTTCTCCTCTACTTCTTCTTCCTCTCCTCTACGCTTCTTCCTCTCTCTACTCTTCTTCCTCTCTCTACTCCTTCTTCCTCTCTCTACTTCTTCTTCCTCGCTACTTCTTCTTCCTCTCTCTACTCTTCTTCCTCTCTCTACTCTTCTTCCTCTCTCTACTCTTCTTCCTCTCTCTACTCTTCTTCCTCTCTCTACTTCTTCCTCTCTCTACTTCTTCCTCTCTCTACTTCTTCCTCTCTCTACTCTTCTTCCTCTCTCTACTCTTCTTCCTCTCTCTACTCTTCTTCCTCTCTCTACTTCTTCCTCTCTCTACTCTTCTTCCTCTCTCTACTCTTCTTCCTCTACTTCTTCCTCTCTCTACTTCTTCCTCTCTACTTCTTCCTCTCTCTACTCTTCTTCCTCTCTCTACTCTTCTTCTCTCTACTCTTCTTCCTCTCTACTTCTTCCTCTCTACTTCTTCCTCTCTCTACTCTTCTTCCTCTCTACTTCTTCTTCCTCTCTACTTCTTCTTCCTCTCTCTACTCTTCTTCCTCTCTCTACTCTTCTTCCTCTCTCTACTCTTCTTCCTCTCTCTACTCTTCTTCCTCTCTCTACTTCTTCCTCTCTCTACTCTTCTTCCTCTCTCTACTTCTTCCTCTCTCTACTCTTCTTCCTCTCTCTACTTCTTCCTCTCTCTACTCTTCTTCCTCTCTCTACTCTTCTCTCTCTCTACTCTTCTTCCTCTCTCCCCCAGTGCCTCTGATGAGCTGATGATGTTCAGCATTTAGAGAACATTCAGCAGCTTGAGGAAACATGAGCAGCGTTTACTGAAAGCTGCAGAAACCAAACGCTGACAATGGTCCGCCTCGATTGGTCCTCATGAAACCAGCTGATCGGTTTAAGTCTCTGTGTGAACACATCCAGGGCAACCCCCCCCCAAAAAATTCATAACCAGAGCAGGAATGTGATGAAGTTGATTTGGAGGTACCTGAGTATTTGTATTTCTTGCTACCTCGTGAAAACATGAATGCATCAACAACCATAATGCAGTCATTTCATGATTCTACAGAACGAGTACTTTGACATCTTGTGTTCCTACTTTCAGTTGGGTTACATATATCTCATTCCCCCCTCCTCTTGTTCATGGGAACAGGATTGACCCTGTGTGTGTGTGTGTGTGTGTGTGTGTGTGTGTGTGTGTGTGTGTGTGTGTGTGTGTGTGTCCTGTTGTTCATTTGTCTGACGGTGGTGTGTTAGTAATGCAGAGAATAATAATAAGAAGCTGCATCATGAAAGGCTTACACACACACCTGCTCCTGTTTCTGCTACACACACACACATTCATGCAAAACAATACACACACACACGGTAGCTTCCGGAGATCAAAGAGAGGGAGATCAATGACAGAGGATCTTTATGGAGAGACAAAGAGCATCAGAGAGGACACAGAAAGGATCAATCAGTGTGACGGAGCTGTGATAACTCCAGCTGTCACACACACACACACACACACCACACACACACACACACACACACACACACACACACACACACACACACACACACACACACACACACACAACACACACACACACACACACACACCACACACACACACACACACACACACACACCACACACACACACACACACACACACACACACACACACACACACACACACACACACACACACACACACACACACACACACACACACACCACACACACACACACACACACACCTGCTCTGGGTCCCAGGTGATGACAGTACAGGACGTCCCTCATACAGAGAGGCGTGTGCAGAGACAAAGATGGATTTAATTAGCGGAGAGAGAGAAATCTCTGCAGAGGATTCATTTAATCCGCTTTCCCCAAACACTGGATGACAGCGTTCAGAGGAAGGAGGCTTCCCTTTAGACGAGAGGCTAAATGCTAACAGTCAGGGACTCGTATGAGAAGGTGAACATGGGGAATCCTCCCAAAGAAACATGCCATCGCCATCCTCAACAAGATTCATACCGCAACAGCTGATCCACGTCCAAAAGACTCCACTCACAGAACTCATGAGGAGTCTTTCCACTCCAGTTTGAAGGAAGTTAAAAATAAGAAACCACTTTTGTCTTTGACTGAATGTGACTGAGGTCATGAAATGAATTATGGAGGAAGAGTTTATAGTGAGTTAAAATGTGACTCTAAAACACACCGACATCTGGTTGTGTTTTCAGGGGAAACTCAAATTCTGGAGAAATGACTCGGCAGTGGTCACGGTATTTATTGGACTCACTCATTTCAATATAAAACAAATAAAATCGACACGGATTTAGACGAAAAATAGTGCATTAACGTACAAACCGTTGACCTAATAAGCTCTCCGTTTACAGAAACGATCATTTTACCTGACTGACCAACAACCTTTATACCAGGGTCGTTCTTCTTCTCAGAGAACGTGATTTCCCAAGTTCTCTGAGAAGAAGAACGTGGGGAATCCTTCCAAAAGAAACATCCATTTCATCGCCATCCTCAACCAGACTCCATCAACAGCTGATCCAGTCTTTCCACTCGAGTTTGACCGATGTTAAAAAGAAGAAACCAATGTTGTCTTTGACTGAATGTGTAAAGGCTAACTTAAGGGCAAATAGAAAGACTTAACTTAAACTTTATTAAAGAAATTAAAAAATCCCAAAATGATGACTTTTTTCAGAAAATCCCAAATTCTAACTTTCTCCTCCAACACATTTACGTGATAGAGATGTCCCGCCCCTTTAGCCTAAGTAGTTGACCAATCACAACACAGCCGGCCAGCTAACCAATCAGAGCAGCTCTGGTTTCAGACAGAGGGTGAAAAGAGGTGCTGCAGCACAGGCAGTGTGAGAATTTGACTTTTTCTTAGAATTTGACTTTATTTTTGAAATCATTTTGTGACATTCTCACTGAAGAGATTCCCAAAGATTTGCCCCAGACTTCTGCTTTCAGACGTAGTTCATTATGAAGTTATTACCCATTACCCAATAATGTAATATAATACATTATTTTATATATATTACATATTTATATATGTATTTGTATATAGTCTTAAAGTTCAAATGCACCATAATGCTGATGTGGGCCGAGATGAAATTGAGTTTGACCCCCCTGATCTAACCCCTTGTCCTTATCAAAGAAGTCCAAACCCTCACGACCCTTCCTCTCTGCGAGCCTCATCTTTTATGTCCTGCTTCAGTTCCTCGAGTCGGGTCATGGCCGTAGAGAACGAACAATAAAGAGCTTTTTGAACATTAAAGCATGGAGAGAATAGGGACTCTTTAAACTGAGTACTTCAGACGTGGCTTTACTACTTCTACCCGAGTACTTCTCCCACCTCTGCTGGAATAAAGCTCTCTTTGTGTCACACCTTTCTGCTTTGACCCCGGGTCAGATGTAAAGCAGAGAGACGCAGGGTGATAACACACAGAGAGACGCAGGGTGATAACACACAGAGAGACGCAGGGTGATAACACACAGAGAGACGCAGGGTGATAACACACAGAGAGACGCAGGGTGATAACACACAGAGAGACGCAGGGTGATAACACACAGAGAGACGCAGGGTGATAACACACAGAGAGACGCAGGGTGATAACACACAGAGAGACGCAGGGTGATAACACACAGAGAGACGCAGGGTGATAACACACAGCGAGACGCAGGGTGATAACACACAGAGAGACGCAGGGTGATAACACACAGAGAGACGCAGGGTGATAACACACAGCGAAGAGGAAAGAGAGATCGATGCCACGCTCAGATTTATGATACGCAGCCATTGTTAGGAGAAATGATAAAAGCATCTTCAAGGTTTCGTCTGAATGAGAAAGAAAGTTGACGATAATTGAATCCTGCAGAATAAACGGCTGCTACAGGACGATGAAGGCTTCCTCTGAAGGACAGTAACGATGATGAGGAAGAGGAACAGAGGAAGAGAAGCAGATTTACATCTTCACTCTGTGTGTCAACTGAGTGTATATGTTCACTGTCTCTCTGCAGGAGGCGTGCTGCATTCACTGTCTCTCTGCAGGAGGCGTGATGTGTTCACTGTCTCTGCAGGAGGCGTGCTGCATTCACTGTCTCTGTCTCTCTGCAGGAGGCGTGCTGCATTCACTGTCTCTGTCTCTCTGCAGGAGGCGTGCTGCATTCACTGTCTCTCTGCGGGAGGCGTGATGCGTTCACTGTCTCTCTGCAGGAGGCGTGCTGCGTTCACTGTCTCTCTGCGGGAGGCGTGATGCGTTCACTGTCTCTGTCTCTCTGCAGGAGGCGTGATGCGTTCACTGTCTCTCTGCGGGAGGCGTGCTGCATTCACTGTCTCTCTGCGGGAGGCGTGATGCGTTCACTGTCTCTGTCTCTCTGCAGGAGGCGTGCTGCGTTCACTGTCTCTCTGCAGGAGGCGTGCTGCGTTCACTGTCTCTGTCTCTCTGCAGGAGGCGTGATGCGTTCACTGTCTCTCTGCAAGAGGCGTGCTGCGTTCACTGTCTCTCTGCGGGAGGCGTGATGCGTTCACTGTCTCTGTCTCTCTGCAGGAGGCGTGATGCGTTCACTGTCTCTCTGCAAGAGGCGTGCTGCGTTCACTGTCTCTCTGCGGGAGGCGTGATGCGTTCACTGTCTCTGTCTCTCTGCATGGAGGCGTGATGCGTTTCACTGTCTCTCTGCAAGAGGCGTGCTGCGTTCACTGTCTCTCTGCGGAGGCGTGATGCGTTCACTGTCTCCTCTGCATGAGGCGTGATGGTTCATTGTCTCTGTCTCTCTGCAGGAGGCGTGATGCGTTCACTGTCTCTCTGCGTAGGAGGCTGCGTTCCTGTCTCTCTGCAGGAGGCGTGATGCGTTCACTGTCTCTGCAGGAGGCGTGATGCGTTCACTGTCTCTCTGTAGGAGGCGTGATGCGTTCACTGTCTCTGCAGGAGGCGTGATGTGTTCACTGTCTCTCTGCAGGAGGCGTGATGCGTTCACTGTCTCTCTGCAGGAGGCGTGATGTTCACTGTCTCTGCAGGAGGCGTGATGCGTTCACTGTCTCTCTGTAGGAGGCGTGATGCGTTCACTGTCTCTCTGCAGGAGGCGTGATGTTTCACTGTCTCTGCAGGAGGCGTATGCGTTCACTGTCTCTCTGCAGGAGGCGTGATGCGTTCACTGTCTCTGCAGGAGGCGTGATGCGTTCACTGTCTCTGTAGGAGGCGTAATGCGTTCACTGTCTCTCTGCAGGAGGCGTGATGCGTTCACTGTCTCTGCAGGAGGCGTGATGCTTCACTGTCTCTCTGTGCAGGAGGCGTGATGTTACTGTCTCTCTGCAGGAGGCGTGATGCGTTCACTGTCTCTGCAGAGGCGTGATGCGTTCCTGTCTCTCTGTAGGAGGCGTGATGCGTTCACTGTCTCTCTGCAGGAGGCGTGATGCGTTCACTGTCTCTCTGTGAGGCGTGATGCGTTCACTGTCTCTCTGTAGGAGGCGTGATGCGTTCACTGTCTCTCTGCAGGAGGCGTGCGTTCACTGTCTCTCTGTAGGAGGCGTGATGCGTTCACTGTCTCTGCAGGAGGCGTGATGGTTTCACTGTCTCTGCAGAGGCGTGATGCGTTCACTGTCTCTGCAGGAGGCGTGATGTTCACTGTCTCTGCAGGAGGCGTGATGCGTTCACTGGTCTCTGCAGGAGGCGTGATGCGTTCACTGTCTCTGCAGGAGGCGTGTGCGTTCACTGTCTCTGCAGGAGGCGTGATGGCGTATGCCACTGTCTCTGCAGGAGGCAGGAGGAACACAGAGACACAGGAGGGTCTCACTGTGCAGTAAAAACTGTTTGTATCCAAGAATAAAAACCTTTAGTTCTTTAAAGCTGTTTCAGACACACAGACATAAGGACAGGTAAATAAACTGTGCTCTCACCTGGTGGGAACAGCAGTGAGGAAGAGAGGATCCACATGGAAGAAAAAAGAGAGAAGAGAGACAGTTATTAAATAAAGTTGAACTCCGGTTTCAAACTATTGCAAAAATATCCTTTGATGCTCGAGACGTTTGAGCAAATCCGTGCAAAACAACAATTTAAGAAACGAGGAAAACTCGAAACCATGAGCGCTGTGGCCTCGATGAAAGGGGGATTTCTATAGAATTCATATATTATCACAGAGCTTTAGAGCGCAGTGTGCTCCCAAAACAATCTGACTTTTTTTAAATCCCAATTCTAACTTTTCTTCCAACACATTCGTGATAGGGTCTCTGTGAGCTTCTCTGTGAGCTTCTCTGTGAGCTTCGCTGTGAAGAAGCTTCTCTGTGAGCTTCTCTGTGAGCTTCGCTGTGAAGAAGCTTCTCTGTGAGCTTCGCTGTGAAGAAGCTTCTCTGTGAGCTTCTCTGTGAGCTTCTCTGTGAGCTTCGCTGTGAAGAAGCTTCTCTGTGAGCTTCTCTCTGACTTCTCTCTGACTTCTCTGTGAAGAAGCTTCTCTGTGAGCTTCTCTGTGAGCTTCTCTCTGAGCTTCGCTGTGAAGAAGCTTCTCTCTGAGCTTCTCTGTGAAGAAGCTTCTCTGTGAGCTTCTCTGTGAGCTTCGCTGTGAAGAAGCTTCTCTGTGAGCTTCGCTGTGAAGAAGCTTCTCTGTGAGCTTCTCTGTGAGCTTCTCTGTGAGCTTCGCTGTGAAGAAGCTTCTCTCTGAGCTTCTCTGTGAAGAAGCTTCTCTGTGAGCTTCTCTGTGAGCTTCGCTGTGAAGAAGCTTCTCTGTGAGCTTCTCTCTGAGCTTCTCTGTGAGCTTCTCTCTGAGCTTCTCTCTGAGCTTCTCTGTGAAGAAGTTTCTCTGTGAGCTTCGCTGTGAAGAAGCTTCTCTGTGAGCTTCGCTGTGAAGAAGCTTCTCTGTGAGCTTCGCTGTGAAGAAGCTTCTCTCTGAGCTTCTCTGTGAAGAAGCTTCTCTGTGAGCTTCTCTCTGAGCTTCTCTCTGAGCTTCTCTGTGAGCTTCTCTCTGAGCTTTTCTGTGAAGAAGCTTCTCTCTGAGCTTCTCTGTGAGCGTCTCTCTGAGCTTCTCTCTGAGCTTCTCTCTGAGCTTCTCTGTGAAGAAGCTTCTCTGTGAGCTTCTCTGTGAGCTTCTCGGTGAGCTTCTCTCTGAGCTTCTCTGTGAGCTTCTCTCTGAGAAGCTTCTCTCTGAGCTTCTCTGTGAGCGTCTCTCTGAGCTTCTCTCTGAGCTTCTCTGTGAAGAAGCTTCTCTCTGAGCTTCTCTGTGAGCTTCTCGGTGAGCTTCTCTGTGAGCTTCTCTGTGAGCTTCTCTCTGAGCATCTCTGTGAAGAAGCTTCTCTGTGAGCTTCTCTGTGAGCTTCTCTGTGAGCTTCTCTGTGAGCTTCTCTGTGAGCTTCTCTGTGAGCTTCTCTCTGAGCTTCTCTGTGAGCTTCTCTGTGAGCTTCTCGGTGAGCTTCTCGGTGAGCTTCTCTGTGAGCTTCTCTCTGAGCTTCTCTGTGAAGAAGCTTCTCTGTGAGCTTCTCTGTGAGCTTCTCTGTGAGCTTCTCTGTGAGCTTCTCTGTGAGCTTCTCTCTGAGCTTCTCTGTGAAGAAGCTTCTCTGTGAACTTCTCTGTGAGCTTCTCTGTGAGCTTCTCTGTGAAGAAGCTTCTCTGTGAGCTTCTCTCTGAGCTTCTCTGTGAGCTTCTCTCTGAGCTTCTCTCTGAGCTTCTCTGTGAGCATCTCTGTGAGCTTCTCTGACTCGTCTATCCTCTGAATTATAACCCTGAGTCTTTCTATCATCATGTTTTATGCTCAGTTCCTCAGAGCTCTCTGAACATCTCCTCCTCTTCATCACTCTCAGACTGACTCTGGCTCTCCCATCTATCTTTCAACCCTCCCTCCCTCATCAATCCTCTCACACTGCTGCTTGGTGCAATGTGATTAAACTGAAGTGAAGCAGCAGGAATAAAGAGACGCTGCAGAGTGAAGAGGAAGAGGAAGAGGAAGAGGAAGAGGAGGAACACAGAGAGGATCTGTCTCTCTCTGCAGGAATCATGGACTGATGTAACGGTGTTTATGCAGCATATACACCCAGGAAAGTGAGTGAGCGAGTGTGTGTGTGTGTGTGTGTGTGTGTGTGTGTGTGTGTGTGTGTGTGTGTGTGTGCGTGCGTGTGAGTGAGTGAGAGAGAGTGTTGTGTGTGTGAGTGAGTGAGAGAGAGAGTGTGTGTGAGTGAGTGAGTGAGTGTGAGAGTGAGTGAGTGAGTGAGTGCGTGTGTGTGTGTGTGAGTGAGTGTGTGCGTGCGTGCGTGAGTGAGTGAGAGAGTGTGTGTGTGTATGCGTGTGAGTGAGAGAGAGTGTGTGTGTGTGTGTGTGTGAGAGTGTGTGTGAGTGAGTGTGTGAGTGAGTGAGAGAGAGTGTGTGTGTGTGTGTGTGTGTGTGTGGAGAGTGTGTGTGTGTGTGTGAGTGAGTGAGTGAGTGTGTGTGTGTGCGTGCGTGCGAGTGAGTGTGTGAAAGAGTGTGTGTGTGTGTGTGTGAGAGTGTGCGTGTGCGTGCGTGTGTGTGTGTGTGTGTGTGTGCGTGCGTGCGAGTGAGTGTGTGAGAGAGTGTGTGTGTGTGTGTGTGAGAGTGTGCGTGCGTGTGTGATGAGTGAGTGAGTGAGTGAGTGAGTGAGTGAGTGTGTGTGTATGTGTAGAAAGCAGATATCAGATGTGTAAGAGAAGGATAATCCCTCATCATCTCTGTGTAAGAACTACTTTTAATAATATTGTGTTTCATCTCAATCTCCCTCTGTAGCATTCACATCACACACAGAGGAGTTTTGCTCAAAATGAGGATAAATGAATGCTAATTTGAACATTTAAAGATGTGTAAACAAAGCTAACCGAGCTAACGTTAGCTAGCAAGAGACACGTTTATTGTTCATGAAAAGAGGTTTATTTCACAGAAAATGTAATAATTATTTGAAGGAAAAATTGAAAAGTGGACATAAAATAAAATCAGCTGCATCTGAAAAACAACAACCCGTTAGAGTCTCTCCAGCTCGTGTTGACCACTGACCTTATTCCAGACTAACAACCAAAAACACATCCAGAAACCCATTGACCTCCATACAGGGGACAGGAAGTGATGCTGACTCATTCCTGGTTTTTAGGACTCATTCCTGCACCTCTCTTTTGCACTAAAAACATTATTTGTATGCAACTAAGACTGATTCAATAACTGCAAGGAGGGAGCAGTGTTGCTGCTGCTCTGACAACACAAGCAGCAGCAGTGTGTGTGTGTGTGTTGTGTGTGTGTGTGTGTGTGTGTGTGTATGTATGTGTGTGTGTGTGTGTGTGTGTGTGTGTGTGTGTGTGTGTGTGTGTGTGTGTGTGTGTGTGTGTGTGTGGTGAGCTTCTCAGAAACAGAGAGGAGAGATAATAATCTGCTTTACGGTCTTCACTCCGCTTCATTTCATCGCATGCTTGTTTCTGTTCAGAAGACAGTCTCAGATCACTTCAGCGCCTTGTGTCATCACTCCTGCTCTCAGACTCACCTGATGCATGACAGTCTAGTAAACCCCATCTCTCTGCACAGGTGTAATCTTGTAGTCTCTTTGTATGTTTGTGCACTGTATGCGTCTGTGACCTCTCCAGTTGATGCCTGGACATTAGTTGTTCGACAGTAAGGAGTCAGGAGGAGCTACAGATTCCCTCACAGCTCCTTATTTATCAGGCTAATCAAATAAAAAGCACTGCAAGATCATTTGGGACGGCTTTATTATGAACAGCTCAAGCTCATTAGTGTCGAGATGCTTTTTAAAGAAACACCATTAGTGATGGCTCTCTCTGTGGAGCAGGAAGTGCAGAGGGAGGAGGCCAGGAGAGGATATGAGCAAAACAAGAGACGCAACATTGAGCATTTTTACCGTATCGACTTATCGCACGACTTATGACTAAATACTAATATCAACCTGAACATGAGGGTCACTTTTTAAAGCTTATTGCACTCTCTCCTTCTATGGTCCCGTCCTATAATCATTAGATACAGAGGGAGGGTCTAACAGGAGATCATTCATCACATGTATCTCTGGGATCATCTACAGACGTTCTAACGACAGCCCATTGTCATCGTGTCAACACATCCATTTAGATCCTGCTGCCACTCTGCAGGACTGAGATAATGCTATCACACAGAGAGACTTTGCAGTGAAATAAGCAGCATTTACGAGGGTCAACAGTGCGTTAGCCTATTAAGATTTTAAGTGGGTTTTAATTCCCCGTCTGATAGAAATAATGACTAACGAGTGAAGTCACTGCTCTTTAAACCTGCAGTTTAAGAGCTAAAAATAAACCACTTTTATCTGTAACTTTCTCAGAAAAGCTCCTCCTGGCGATCCATCGTAACCTCCACCGTCTAGTGGACGTTTGTGTTTCAAATCAATGCTTCAGAAAGCTTCACCACATCAGTGTTAAAGCTATAATGACCTGAGGAGGAGATCAAGCTGACGTTTGGATCACAAGGCTTCAATGAAACCAGATCAGAAGCTCTTCCATCCAAACATGAGAAAGAAACTCAGAGGATTTAGTGAAGCAGCAGCGATTACACTCTCTGCAGAACGACACACTTTCATCTCTCCATCGTAACCTCAACCATCTTGTAGACGTTTGGCAAATCATCGTTTACCTTCTAGACATGAAGCATCCCCACATAGAGGCGTAGGGAGGCATGTGGTGCAGTGGGTTGTGTGCAGAGATGGGGTCGTTACTAAAAAAGTAATATATTACATATTACTTAAAAAATAATATATTACATATTACTTTAAAAAAAAGTAATATATTACTTTACTTCGTTACTCTCTACATAAACGCGTTACTTTACTCGTTACATTACTCGTTACTTTACTCGCAGGGCCGCCCCTCCCTACAGGCAGATCACGCAGACTGCGGAGGGTGCTTCATTTTGCGGAGGGAGCGGGAGGGGGCGGCCCTGTTTACATCCTCACTCTGGGTTCGGGGGTCCTTAGCTATTAGCTTCCCGTTAGCATGTTGTCTTTGCGGGTGCTTGTTGAGGTTTGACGTTGTGTTTGCAGCAGTGGATAAAAGCTTCTGTCCTGGACACAGTTTGCACCTCACCGTCACATTCCTGTCCTTTCTTCAGACAAACTCAAAATAATGGGCAGACGTCCACCCCTCGAAAGTTATCGCTGTTGACTGAGCCATATCTATGCACTGCATGTGGACGCGCAAGTCACTCAAATGTTACGTAAATATAAACCTGCGGCGGAAATCCCTCTTGTCTGTCAAAGGGAGAATCCACGGCTCTGGGAGAATCTAGTAATTCTTTATGTTAGTAACTGTACTGTGATTACTGAATTATAAAAGTAACGCGTTACACTACTCCGTTACCGACAAAAGTAATATTATTACATTAACGCGTTACTTTGTTAGACACCAACACCCAACTCTGGTTGTGTGTAGGTGTTGGGATCAGGGGGTCACATGTTCAAACCCCACTGCAGTCAGCATGTCGTTGTGTCCCTGAGACACTTCACACCAAATTGCTCCTGTGGGGATTGTCCACAGTATTGAGTATGTAAGTCGCTTTGGATAAAAGCGTCTAACAAGTGACACGTAATGTAATAGACGTGTGAGAATGGCCTGATGCTCCACTCCTTACTGAGCATGAGAATCACTGAGTTTAGTCCGCTCTTTCTCTCCTTTAAGCTACAACAGTATCCCAGTGGCTCCATGAGTCCAGCTCTAAGGGTCTCAGTGGCTCCATGAGTCCAGCTCTAAGGGTCTCAGTGGCTCCATGAGTCCAGCTCTAAGGGTCTCAGTGGCTCCATGAGTCCAGCTCTAAGGGTCTCAGTGGCTCCATGAGTCCAGCTCTAAGGGTCTCAGTGGCTCCATGAGTCCAGCTCAAAGGGTCTCAGTGGCTCCATGAGTCCAGCTCTAAGGGTCTCAGTGGCTCCATGAGTCCAGCTCTAAGGGTCTCAGTGGCTCCATGAGTCCAGCTCTAAGGGTCTCAGTGGCTCCATGAGTCCAGCTCTAAGGGTCTCAGTGGCTCCATGAGTCCAGCTCTAAGGGTCTCAGTGGCTCCATGAGTCCAGCTCTAAGGGTCTCAGTGGCTCCATGACTCCAGCTCTAAGGGTCTCAGTGGCTCCATGAGTCCAGCTCTAAGGGTCTCAGTGGCTCCATGAGTCCAGCTCAAAGGGTCTCAGTGGCTCCATGAGTCCAGCTCTAAGGGTCTCAGTGGTTTGTGTGTAGAGCCAAACATCAGTCATCATCTTTACAAACATCCTCTCCTCTGACGGGGCTTTAAACCTGCAGTTTGAGAGGCTCTGGACTAAAAGTAATCCCACCTGAAGCTCGGACACAATCTGCTCCGTGCTCACACTCTGCAGAACGACTCACTTTTATTTCGAATTCTCTTGAAATCTCTGCAGAAGAACTCCTGCCCAGCGACCAATCCTGACCTCAACCAGCGTGTGGACGTTTTGCAAATCAACGTTTAGCTTTTAGACATGAAGCATCCCAAAATAGACGTGTGAGAATACAATCTTTGCAGAAAAACTCGTACAAAACGCACTCCCCGGCGACTCATCCTGACCTCACCCAGCTCTCAGGAGTCCTGCAAATCAAGGGTTTCATCTAAACACAGAAAAGCCCAACCCTCTTCTCCTCTGACGCTTCTTTCATTCTTTAAACCTGCAGTTTGAGAGACTCTGAACTCAAAATAAACAAACAGCAGAACGACCTGAAGGTGCGGACACCTTCTGCTCCCTGCACACACTCACACTCAAACACAGAAAACCCCACGCCCCCCTCTCCTGTGACGGTTCTTTAGACCTGAGGGTCTGGAGCGGCCATGAGGCAGGCAGCGTGACGTCGGAGCTGCTTGACCCCGACAGTAAAACGCCTTCTTTCTGAGGTCAAAACAGTCCTAAAGACAGGACAACAAGGCGTTAATGTAATGACTAAGGGGAACCGGAAAAACCTGTTGGACAAACGAAAGACAAGGCTTCTTCTTCTCCAGTTACAGAAAAGTCTGCGGCTCAACGGTAGCCACTGTGATCCTGAAGTGCTAGCGCTACGGGAAGCTAACGATATGGCAGACCTACGGACAATACTGCAGGAATTAAGAGACTTCTGTCGGGAAAACGCTCCGTGAGATTAAGGAAGAAATCAATGCAACTAACAACAGAGTGGAGGAGGCTGAATCTGAGGGGCGGAGGAACGAGTGCACGTCTTAGACGAGGCTTTGCATGAGCTGCTAAAGACCTGCTAAAGACCTGAAGCTCAGACACAATCTGCTCCTGCTCACACTCTGCACAACGATTCACTTTTATCTCAAATGTTCATGAAATCTCTGCAGAAGAACTCCTGCCCGGCGACCCATCCTGACCTCAACCATGCAGCTCTCAGGAGTCCTGCAAATCAAGGGTTTCATCTAAACACAGAAGACCCCACGCCCCCTCTCCTCTGACGGTCTTTCGTTCTTTAGACCTGCAGTTTGAGAGACTCTGAAGCACGACTATTCAGACATCGAGGAAACGTCTGCAGTGAGAGTTACCGAGGACACGTCTGCAGTGAGAGTTACCGAGGACACGTCTGCAGTGAGAGTTACCGAGGACACGTCTGCAGTGAGAGTTACAGAGGACACGTCTTCAGTGAGAGTTACCGAGGACACGTCTGCAGTGAGAGTTACCGAGGACACGTCTGCAGTGAGAGTTACAGAGGACACGTCTGCAGTGAGAGTTACAGAGGACACGTCTGCAGTTAGAGTTACCGAGGACACGTCTGCAGTGAGAGTTACCGAGGACACGTCTGCAGTGAGAGTTACCGAGGACACGTCTGCAGTGAGAGTTACCGAGGACACGTCTGCAGTGAGAGTTACCGAGGACACGTCTGCAGTGAGAGTTACCGAGGACACGTCTGCAGTGAGAGTTACCGAGGACACGTCTGCAGTGAGAGTTACCGAGGACACGTCTGACGGCAATAAAGATCTATTCTAAAAATAAACAAAATGACCTGAAGGCTCCGACACATTCAGTCTGAGCGACAGAGTCTACGTCCTTCAGAGAGAGAGAGAGAGAGAGAGAGAGGCACGTCTGTCCTCTCGTATCCTCCTCTTCCTCCTCCTTTTCCTCCTCTTCCTCCTCCTCCTCCTTTTCCTCCTCCTCCTATTCCTCCTCCTCCTCCTCCTCCTCCTCTTCCTCCTCCTCCCCTACAGCAGCTGAGTTAATAACAACACAGTGTCGGGGGGCAGATTGGCCAGCTGATCCTCTTCATCACGCTGCTCAGAGAGACGGGGGAGGAAACGATGGGTTTCATCTCGAGCTGCTTCATGAAACACTCAGAGATTAAAAAACTCTTCGCCTCGGAGAGAATCTGGGGAGAGTCGCTGAGCTGTGATCATGTGATCTGAAGGTTCAGAGGAACAGCTTTCAAAGCTCCTAACCACACACACTAACAGCATGCTCACACACACTCACACTAACGTCCACACACACTCAATAACATCCACACACACTAACACTAATCTCCACACACACTCACACTAACGTCCACACACACTCAATAACATCCACACACACTCACACTAATGTCCACACACACTCAATAACATCCACTCACACTAACGTCCACACACTCAATAACTCCACTCACACTAACGTCCACACACTCAATAACATCCACACACACTCACACTAACGTCCACACACTAATGTCCACACACACTCAATAACATCCACACACACTCACACTAACGTCCACACACACTCACACTAACGTCCACACACACTCACACTAACGTCCACACACACTCACACTAACGTCCACACACTCACACTAACGTCCACACACACTCACACTAACGTCCACACACACTCAATAACATCCACACACACTCACACTAACGTCCACACACTCACACTAACGTCCACACACACTCAATAACATCCACACACACTCACACTAACGTCCACCAACTCACACTAACGTCCACACACTCACACTAACGTCCACACACACTCACACTAACGTCCACACACTCACACTAACGTCCACACACACTCACACTAACGTCCATACACTCACACTAACGTCCACACACACTCACACTAACGTCCCACACTCATAACGTCCACACACACTCACACTAACGTCCACACACTAACACTCTAACATCCACACACACTCACACTAACGTCCACACACACTCACTAACATCCACACACACTCAATAACATCCACACACACACACACTCAATCAATAACATCCACACACACACACTCAATAACATCCACACCCACTCACACTAACGTCCACACACACTCTCACTAACGTCCACACACACTCTCACTAACGTCCACACACTCACACTAACGTCCACACACTCACACTAACGTCCACACACACTCTCACTAACGTCCACACACACTCTCACTAACGTCCACACACTCACACTAACGTCCACACACTCACACTAACGTCCATACACACTCTCACTAACGTCCACACACACACTCTCACTAACGTCCACACACACTCTCACTAACGTCCACACACACTCTCACTAACGTCCACACACTCACACTAACGTCCACACACACTCACACTAACGTCCACACACACACACTCACAACACCATGCACACACTAACGTCCACACACACACTCAATAACATCCACACACACTCACACTAACTCCACACACACTCACTAACGTCCACACACACTCACACTAACGTCCACACACACTCACACTAACGTCCACACACACTCACACTAACGTCCACACACACTCACGTCCACACACACTCTCACTAACGTCCACACACTCACACTAACGTCCACTCACACTAACGTCCACACACTCACGTCCACACACTCACTAACGTCCACACACACTCTCACTAACGTCCACACACACTCGCACTAACGTCCACACACTCTCACTAACGTCCACACACACTCGCACTAACATCCACACACTCTCACTAACGTCCACACACACTCGCACTACTAACGTCCACACACTCTCACTAACGTCCACACACACTCTCACTAACGTCCACACACACTCGCACTAACGTCCACACACTCTCACTAACGTCCACACACACTCACACTAACGTCCACACACTCTCACTAACGTCCACACACACTCGCACTAACGTCCACACACTCTCACAACACCATGCACACACACAGGAACTCTCAGAGTTATTTGAAGTGTTTTAGAGTTTTATGGCTCACTTTGTTCAGAAAACACGACAGAGTTTTACTGAAACACGGCAGCGATTACAGACAAATGCAAATATCCCAAACTCAAGGTGTGAGAGGAACACTATGCCTGAGGGTCAGGATGAGACTAATATCTGCTGAGCAACAGATCTGTGCCTCTCATCGTCAGAGCTATCTGCACTTAGCTCCGTAAGGTGTGTTAAATACCAGGAGACAGGAAGTGAAAGAGCAGGAAGTGAAAGAGCAGGAAGTGAAATGGAAATTGAATATAACGCAAGATTAGGTCTTCTACTGACCGGTTGAAAAGCAGCTGAAGTCAAACTACTAACTTCCTTTCTCTGACGTTTATTAAGAAGTACTTTTCTTTCTTCTTTCAGATATTAAACGGTGAAGATGTACTCAACCTCTTATCTACAATATATGAACTAGATCTACCATTTGCACCTTTTAGACTCGTACGGTTTATGGACGTGACCTAGATTTATTTCATCTCTTAATATATTCAGATGAGATCGGTCGATTTAACCGTATCGACTTTTTGCAAGATTTATGGAAACGTCGTCTATCATTATTTGTAAGTAACAAATGATATGAAGCATGTACATGACCTTAATCTTAGATATTTGATCGACTTATTGGGCGTTGTGTACGCTGACCACAATATTCCTCATCGTGTTTACATGGGTCATTTTGCATTTCAATGTCACCATGAATGCTTTCTGAAAGGGAGTTCTTCTATAACTCTGCTACTAGACACATTTTCTGAGGTGGAAATGATTGCTGGCAGAGCTGGAGCTGCATAATTCATATACGTTTGATCAAACTTGCAAAAAGGACTCGTGCAATATTGGATTCGCACGAAAAACAACATCTTTTAAAATCTCAATTTGTGTTCATTCACATATGAAATGAAGTGCTGCCTTCCTACAAACACTATGCTACAGCCTTCATATATTCATTTGGTACAGATCAAATCACACTAGTGTTTTCTGAAGAATTGCACAGCGCTAGGCAGGAGGAAACAGCCAATGAGACGAGGAGGCGGGTCATTGACACTCGTCCCTGTTTATCAGCACTTCCTGTCACAAGGCGCTCAGATTTATTAGCAATCTGATCTTTGAACACAGCGAGAGACCCAGACCTGGTCCTCATTGTTCCCAGCATGCATCACAAGAGGGAGGTTTGACTCACATCCTCCATTCAGCTGAGAACAAACAGAGAGACGGGGGTATGATAAGAATCAGGACCAAAGTCTGATACCTCTCTGAGAGAAGGGAGGCTTCCTGAGGACAGACCAGCTCTTTAAGAGGCTTTCCCAGCTTTCCCCCCCTTCCACCTCCTGTCTCCTCCTGTCTCCTCCTGTCTCCTCCTGTCTCCTCCTGTCTCTGTCTGGATGTTTTGAGTAAAA
>JAAKFY010000002.1:40570361-40578327 GCA_011823955.1 Dissostichus mawsoni
CACACACACACACACACACACACACACACACACACACACACAAGTTATTTCTCACACAGTTTTGTTTACGGGTGATTCTGAAGATAGGTCATCATGAACCAAACATCAGCTGCTTTCAGGAGAGTGTTTGTCTGTCCGCCTGTCTGTCTGTCTGTCTGTCTGTCTGTTGTCTGTCCGTCTGTCTGCCTGTCTGTCTGTCTGCCTGTCTGTCTGTCGTCTGTCTGTCTGCCTGTCCGTCTGTCTCTCCGTCTGTCTCTCCGTCTGTCCGTCTGTCTCTCCGTCTGTCCGTCTGTCTCTCCGTCTGTCTGTCTGCCTGTCCGTCTGTCTCTCCGTCTGTCTCTCCGTGTGTCTCTCCGTCTGTCCGTCTGTCTCTCCGTCTGTCTGTCTGCCTGTCGTCTGTCTCTCCATCTGTCTGTCTGTCTGTCTGTCTGTCTGTCCGTCCGTCTGTCTGTCTGTCTGCCTGTCATCTATCTCTCCGTCTGTCTCTCCGTCTGTCTGTCTGCCTGTCCGTCTGTCTCTCCGTCTGTCCGTCTCTCCGCCTGTCTGTCCGTCTGTCTGTCTGTCTGCCTGTCCGTCTGTCTCTCCGTCTGTCTGTCCGCCTCTCTGTCTGTCTGTCTCTCCGTCTGTCTCTCTGTCTGTCTCTCCGTCTGTCTGTCTGTCTCTTCGTCTGTCTGCCTGTCCGTCTGTCTCCGTCCGTCTGTCTCTCTGTCTGTCTCTCCGTCCGTCTGTCTCTCCGTCTGTCTGTCTGTCTGTCTCTCCGTCTGTCTCTCCGTCTGTCTGTCTGTCTCTCTGTCTGTCTGTCTGTCTGTCTGTCTCCCTGTCTGTCTGTCTCTCCGTCCGTCTCTCTGTCTGTCTCTCCGTCTGTCTCTCCGTCTGTCTGTCTGTCTGTCTGTCTGTCTCCCTGTCTGTCTGTCTGTCTGTCTCCCTGTCTGTCTGTCTCGTCCGTCTCTCTGTCTGTCTCTCCGTCTGTCTGTCTGTCTCTCCGTCTGTCTGTCTGTCTGTCTCCCTGTCTGTCTGCTCTCCGTCCGTCTGTCTCTCTGTCTGTCTCTCCGTCTGTCTCTCTGTCTGTCTCTCCGTCTGTCTGCCTGTTTCTGAGAGACGTCATCATTCTTCAGTCTGGAATAACTGGCTCCATGAAACACAATGCTGCTGCAGAAACTCCCCCGAAAACACACACACACACAACACACACACAACACACACACACCACACACAACACACACACACACCACACACACACACACACACCACACACACACACACACACACACACACACACACACACACACACACACACACACACACACCTGTCATCACTCTTCTTCAAGCAGCTGCATTTAAATAAATCCCAAAACTCTTCATATTTTCGCTGCACTTTAACTTTTATTCTTGTGTTTTCTACCCGTCTTCATTTATTATAACTCGTCTCGTTTGATTTCAGTCTCTCTCTCTCTTCAGTATATAATGTGTTTCTGTTGTTCCACGTCTCAAAGCATCCAGCGAGCAAACAGAAGGACGGAGCAGATCAAATGAGCGTCTCTGCAGCCACTGCTCATCTGACTGATCTCTACGCTTATCTTACCTGTCCCTTAACAGCCATGTGTTACTCCTGCAGAACACACAGAGGGTCGTCTCTGTGTTCACATCCACCTCAGACATGTGTTACTCCTGCAGAACACAGAGAGGGTCGTCTCTGTTCACATCCACCTCAGACATGTGTTACTCCTGCAGAACACACAGAGGTCGTATCTCTGTGTTCACATCCACCTCAGACCATGTTACTCTTGCAGAACACAGAGGGTCGTCTCTGTGTTCACATCCACCTCAGACCATGTGTTTACTCCTGCAGAACACAGAGGGTCGTCTCTGTGTTCACATCCACCTCAGACCATGTGTTACTCCTGCAGAACACAGAGAGGGTCGTCTCTGTGTTCACATCCACCTCAGACCATGTGTTACTCCTGCAGAACACAGAGAGGTCGTCTCTGTGTTCACATCCACCTCAGACCATGTGTTACTCCTGCAGAACACACAGAGGGTCGTCTCTCTGTGTTCACATCCACCTCAGACCATGTGTTACTCCTGCAGAACACAGAGGGTCGTCTCTGTGTTCACATCCACCTCAGACCATGTTTTACTCCTGCAGAACACAGAGAGGGTCGTCTCTGTGTTCACATCCACCTCAGACCATGTGTTACTCCTGCAGAACACAGAGGGTCGTCTCTGTGTTCACATCCACCTCAGACCATGTGTTACTCCTGCAGAACACAGAGAGGGTCGTCTCTGTGTTCACATCCACCTCAGACCATGTTTTACTCCTGCAGAACACAGAGAGGGTCGTCTCTGTGTTCACACCACCTCAGACCATGTGTTACTCCTGCAGAACACAGAGGGTCGTCTCTGTGTTCACATCCACCTCAGACCATGTGTTACTCCTGCAGAACACAGAGAGGGTCGTCTCTATGTTCACATCCACCTCAGACCATGTGTTACTCCTGCAGAACACAGAGAGGGTCGCTCTGTGTTCACATCCACCTCAGACCATGTGTTACTCCTGCAGAACACAGAGAGGGTCGTCTCTGTGTTCACATCCACCTCAGACCATGTGTTACTCCTGCAGAACACAGAGAGGGTCGTCTCTGTGTTCACATCCACCTCAGACCATGTGTTACTCCTGCAGAACACAGAGGGTCGTCTCTCTGTGTTCACATCCACCTCAGACCATGTGTTACCCTGCAGAACACAGAGAGGGTCGTCTCTGTGTTCACATCCACCTCAGACCATGTGTTACTCCTGCAGAACACAGAGAGGGTCGTCTCTGTGTTCACATCCACCTCAGACCATGTGTTACTCCTGCAGAACACAGGAGGGTCGTCTCTGTGTTCACATCCACCTCAGACCATGTGTTACTCTGCAGAACACACAGAGGGTCGTCTCTGTGTTCACATCCACCTCAGACCATGTGTTACTCCTGCAGAAACACAGAGGGTCGTCTCTGTGTTCACATCCACCTCAGACCATGTGTTACTCCTGCAGAACACAGAGAGGGGGTCGTCTTCTGGAGAGGAAACACACAGCGGAGGAAACTCTGATGTCTGCAGATAAGATTTAAAGACTACACCGTGCTTTTAGATCTTTAACAAGTCACATTTCTGTGTTTCCTTCAGTTCTGTAACATCAGGAATATCCACTGATATGAGAGGGCTAATGATTATTTAATAAAGGAGGCTAATAACCCGGACCTTTTTAATAACAATAATAATATATAATAATACATGTTATTGTGTGGCGCCCTCCAAAGCACCCGAGGACACCTAACGATGCAGAGAATATTCTAAGACATCCGGGCCTGTTAGCATGGAATGGGACAGTTGATGGGACATGTTGATGGGACATGTGAATGGGACATGTTGATGGGACATGTTGATGGACATGTTGATGGGACATGTTCATGGGACATGTGAATGGGACATGTGGATGGGACATGTGGAGGGACATGTGGATGGGACATGTGATGGGACATGTGGATGGGACATGTGATGGGACATGTGGATGGGACATGTTCATGGGACATGTTCATGGGACATGTGGATGGGACAGGTGGATGGGACATGTGAATGGGACATGTGGGGGACATGTGGATGGGACATGTGGATGGGACATGTGAATGGGACATGTGGATGGGACATGTGGATGGGACATGTGGATGGGACATGTGGATGGGACATGTTGATGGGACATGTTCATGTGTGCCAGAGAGTTTCTACCAGCGGTGCTTATATGTGATTCAGTCTCTTGGTGTGTTCTCTTGTTGTGATATAAGATCCTTATACTCCTTAGAAGAGTGTTGTTAGTCTTTCTACCTGGAAAGCACCAGATGCATCAGATTGAAAAGTGCAACGTTAATACAATTACTATAATAATAAACGCAATAAACAAACTGACAGATAGTTTTTTCAAAGCATTGGTTGACGTATTATACTGCAGCGAACTCTTTAACCTCAGATGTTGGACAACTGAACTCCAATAAAATAAACAAACACGGAGCTTCCCGGAGAGCAGACGTCAGAGTGACATCAGTCCAGAGGGTGTGAGGAATGTAGAGAAACACCAGGCTGAGAGTGACTCAGGGGCTGTCTGTCTGTCTGTCTGTCTGTCTGTCTGTCTGTCTGTCTGTCTGTCTGTCTGTCTGTCTTCTGTCTGTCTGTCTGTCTGTCTGTCTGTCTGTCTGTCTGTCTGCTGTCTGTGTCTGTCTGTCTGTCACAAAAACATAACAGAGGTAAATGATATTCAAGAGAAAGATAAAATAACATATGACACGTGTTTCTGTGAGACTGAGGAACGTCTCTGTGTTTAGTTCTGACTCTGAGATCTGATGCTTCATCATGTAGCAGAGGGATCTCTCTCAGTCTCCCTGACTGACTGACTGCAGGTCTTCTCTCTCAGTCTCTCCTGACTGACTGACTGCAGGTCTCTCTCTCAGTCTCTCCTGACTGAATGACTGCAGGTCTCTCTCAGTCTCTCCTGACTGACTGCAGGTCTCTCTCTCTCTCAGTCTCTCCTGACTGACTGCAGGTCTCTCTCTCAGTCTCTCCTGACTGACTGCAGGTCTCTCTCTCTCTCAGTCTCTCCTGACTGACTGCAGGTCTCTCTCTCTCTCAGTCTCTCCTGACTGACTGCAGGTCTCTCTCTCAGTCTCCTGACTGACTGCAGGTCTCTCTCTCTCTCAGTCTCTCCTGACTGACTGCAGGTCTCTCTCTCAGTCTCTCCTGACTGACTGCAGGTCTCTCTCTCAGTCTCTCCCTGACTGACTGCAGGTCTCTCTCTCTCTCAGTCTCTCCTGACTGACTGCAGGTCTCTCTCTCAGTCTCTCCTGACTGACTGCAGGTCTCTCTCTCTCTCTCAGTCTCTCCTGACTGACTGCAGGTCTCTCTCTCAGTCTCTCCTGACTGACTGCAGGTCTCTCTCTCTCTCAGTCTCTCCTGACTGACTGCAGGTCTCTCTCTCAGTCTCTCCTGACTGACTGCAGGTCTCTCTCTCAGTCTCTCCTGACTGACTGCAGGTCTCTCTCTCAGTCTCACCTGACTGACTGCATTCCTCTCTCAGAGCAACACACTGATCTAATCAGGAGACGTCTCAGACAACACACAGAAACCAGTTTAGAGGACACAGTCTGAGATCTGGAGGAGGACTGGAGATTAAACTAAAGACACACGTTCAGTGTGTAACAGAAACATAAGGTAGAAATAGCACCTTTAGATAATACTTAGAGACAAAGTGGTTTATAAAAGCAGACGAACGTATCATCCACTGACTGAATTCAATATAATCTGGTGTGTATCTACAGATCCCTTAACCAACAGGAGTTCTTCAAAGACCTTGGGTCCCCTGAAAGGCGCTATATGGATCTAAGTAGTATTATGAGGAGTTAGGACAGAAACGTCTCTTCATCTGCAGGGAGAGGCTTCAGTGAAACAAAGAGAACAACAAGCAGCACCTGTTGGTAACAAAACCAAAATAACTGCATTCCTCTCATCATCCAGAAATACCTGATAGATAACACCCTGACACACAGGGAGGGAAAGAGGATCAGGTGACGGTGAACAGGTTAGGAGGCAATATGTAAAGAAACTTAGTCAATGAACAAACAATGATTAGAAAGCTCTGATTAAATCATGGTTCCAGCGGGTTTCCACGCATCAATGACAGAACACATTGTCAGCGTCTAACATGTGGAGATTTGCTGCTTTTCTGAGTTTGATATTATATTAAAGTGATTATCTGTGAGATTTAGACTCACACTGAAGAAACACGGGGATTTCAGCCTCTGCAGACCGTTTACATGCACTAACACACACTACAGGCGGGAAAGACCCCAGAAAGCTGAGTGTGTTCAGTGATGGGACAGAGACTAAACCAAGAGGGTCATCACAGGACAGGAAGTATTCATATATTCTCCACTCCCAGGATGCATCAGGGCCAGGAAGTCATGGGAAATAAGAGTTGGGAAACTGGGATTTGCATATCGTCACAAAGCACCAACAACAGATCAACAAAGCACCAACAACAGATCAACAAAGCACCAACAACAGATCAGCAAAGCACCAACACTGAAACTCTGCCGCCCGGTCCCTCGTCCCTTGGAAGAGGCGGAGAGGGGGTGTTCTTCATCTGCTGCTGGACTACCGGAGAGCAGGAGCACACGCTCGCCTCGGGGAGGGAGAGAAAGAGCCAGAGCGTCCACAGCGGAGATAAACAGAAGGGCAACCATGGCAACATGCACGGAAGTCTTCTTCGCTGCTTTGGTGTATTTTGTGGCGGAAGTACAGCGCCACTTACAGGCCCGCATAGGTACTACAGCGTCTCCAGCGGTCTCGTGTGGACGGAAGACTGTTGATAACGAATTCGGTTCGTTTTCGTGTGTCTCTAGCCTCAGAGTCTCACTGCGTCAGCCTGCAGAGAGAACTGCCTGTCTGTCTGCCTGTCTGTCTGCCTGTCTGTCTGTCTGCCTGTCTGCCTGTCTGCCTGCCTGCCTGTGCCTGTCTGTCTGCCTGTCTGTCTGCCTGTCTGTCTGCCTGTCTGTCTGTCTGTCTGCTGTCTGCCTGTCTGCCTGCCTGTCTGCCTGTCTGTTTCTGCCTGTCTGTCTGCCTGTCTGTCTGCCTGTCTGTCTGTCTGTCTGCTGTCTGTCTGCCTGTCTGCCTGCCTGTCTGCCTGTCTGTCTATCTGCCTGTCTGTCTGTCTGCCTGTCTGTCTGTCTGTCTGTCTGTCTGTCTGTCTGCCTGTCTGTCTGTCTGCTGCCTGGCCTGCATTGCGCTTATACAAAACGGATGCAATTCTTTGAAAACTATTAAGTATTAACAGATAAACTACAACTTTCAATACGCCATTTGTGACTCCAGTCTGTGTGTGTGTGTGTGTGTGTCTGTGTGTGTGTGTCTGTGTGTGTGTGTATGTGTGTGTGTGTCTGTCGGTTTTTTATAAATATCTAGTCAAATGGTGATAGAATGTGTGTAACGAGCCGATGCACAAATAGAGAAATTACACACGTCAAAAATGGCTCATCAAAAGTTGTAAATTAGAAAAGATGCCCGCCCACACACACACACACACACACACACACACACACACACACACACACCACACACACACACACACACACAACACACACACACACACACACACACACACACACAAACACACACACACACACACACACACCACACACACACACACACACACACACACACAACACACAAACACACACACACACACACAACACACAACACACACAACACACTGATGAGACACTCAGAGACAGAGAGGACGAGAGAGACGAACATGTCCACGTTAACAGAAACACACACTGACATTTCCTATATTATAAAAATAGGCCAATCCCAAAGCTCCCGTGCACTGTTGACGTCATAAACACACATCATGTAAATATATCTAATATGTTGAAAAAACCTCTAAATGGATGAAAACCTGCCCACAAGCTCCCTCTCTCTATCCTTCACACTCACTAAGTGTTACAGTTGGACAGTAGTAACGCTGCAACAAAACTGTCCTTTTACTGTCCATACATCTGCTGATTATGACCTATGCTGATGTCTGGGTGTGATGAGACGTCTTACAGGTATCACAACACCGAGTCTCTTCTGAGGATGAACGAGGAGTCAGAACACAGAGCGCTGGATGTTTGTTCTGCTTTAAAGTGCTTTTCCTCAAATGTGAGAGCGTATTTAGTGGCTCTGCTTTATCAAATCACACTCCAGTGGAAACGTCTCCTTTGCAGCAAGAAACACACGTTAGCTTAAACAATGTGCATCTTCATCTTCAGAGGGGATGAGGAAGAGCTGCTCTGTGTCGTGTGTGTGTGTGTGTGTGTGTGTGTGTGTGTGTGTGTCAGAAACCTGATCCCTGTGTTGTTTGTTACCGCAGTGCAGCTCCATGGAGACACTGCACC
>JAAKFY010000002.1:40579327-40586827 GCA_011823955.1 Dissostichus mawsoni
CCTTTACTAAACGTTAAACACCTGACTCAAATCAGTGGGTGGAACATCTGAAAGTCAGTCGCTGCACACAGGAGATAATTTTTGTGGGGACTTCCCCGCTTCACATTGCGTCCCTCACGTTTTCCTCTTCACTTTTTATCAATATGTTCCACGTGAGAGGAGTCAGTGTGAGGGGAAACTGATATAAAGCCTCTTACACACCAAACTGACACCAAAGAACACCAAGAACACGTCCCACACGTCGCGCTCACGTCGCCTCACGTCTCCTGCGTCTCCTCACGTCTCCTGCGTCTCCTCACGTCGCCTCACGTCGCCTCACGTCTCCTCGTCTCACGTCGCCTCACGTCGCCTCACGTCGCCTCACGTCTCCTCACGTCTCCTCACGTCTCCTCACGTCTCCTCACGTCGCCTCACGTCGCCTCACGTCGCCTCACGTCTCCTCACGTCGCCTCACGTCTCCTCACGTCGCCTCACGTCGCCTCACGTCGCCTCACGTCGCCTCACGTCTCCGCGTCTCCTCACGTCGCCTCACGTCGCCTCACGTCGCCTCACGTCGCCTCACGTCCCTCACGTCTCCTCACGTCGCCTCACGTCGCCTTACGTCGCCTCACGTCTCCTCACGTCGCCTCACGTCGCCTCACGTCTCCTGTCTCCTCACATCGCCTCACGTCGCCTCACGTCTCCTCACGTCGCTCACGTCTCCTCACGTCGCCTCACGTCGCCTCACGTCTCCTGCGTCTTGGCCATGTGTCGCACTTTAACACACCGCAAAGACTTCAGGCGACGGCCAAGTAGCACGTACGAACTGCGCATGCGTGAGTGGCAATAACTCTCCTTACCAGCAGGCGGCGGTAGTGTGTATTCGTCATTCAAAAGAGGCAACTGGAAAACAGACTGCGTGATATATATATATATATGAAGCTCAGGGGGCTTTCCCGAACCTGTGTCGAGAGCTGGAGTTAAATGAAATCTCAGATTTGCCTTCTTAATAGTTTGTTTTGGTCCCTCACTTCCGTTTCGCTTCTCATGCACTGATTCGCTAGCTGAACAGCCAATCAGAGTGATTTATTTGGGCCTCCCGATTCAACATGTCGAATCGGCGGCGGAAGGTGTCGGCACGGCCGAAAAGACACAAGGGTGCGGGACACACCAATCTGAGTAGGGCGACACGACGCTCACCAAAAATCGGCTTGGTGGGTAACAGCTTTAATAACGACAGATTTGTTCTATATCTGTCGTCAGTCAGTGACTAAACGGTCTCATCCTTCAACAGAAACACAGCTACCCTCACTCCTTCGTATCGGAGTTGATTCACTCCTCTCTCTTCCTCTTCAGTAGTCCTGATCCCTGAACATTATTCTCCCTCTCTCTCTCTCTCTCTGTTTGTGGAGCTCCTCCTCCTCAGAGACTCCAGCGCTAATTGCTCGTTTGTCACAGCGTCTGAAATGTTTTTTGAAATGCATTTTCCCGTCTGCTCTGTGTTTTCCAGCCACAACAGTAAGACCACCACCTGGCTGGACCCCCGCCTCGCCAGGAGGGCCAAGCCCCCGGAGAAGTGTGAGGACGGAGGTGAGAAAAGTGAGGAAGCATCTTTTATATATATGAGCATGTATACTGTACCATAACAGTTCATTATATACTGTTTAAAGTCGTCATATGTGCATGTTTACATATTATTACAGTATTTATTCTGCTGTACTCAGTTTTATCATATTGTATTCATCATATTTCTTCTTATTGCGTTAAAGTTTTGCAATAAGTTAGAGCTGCACTTCGAGAGAACCGCTGCAGAGAAGCTGTTATTATTCCTCTGAATAGAAACCCAGCGTCTCTTAAGTGAGCGTTAACACAGAGAGGGAGAGAAGCTGCAGAGAGGCTGTCAGTCAGACCCCCCCCCCTCTCAATGTGGTCCATGTAAAGAGATTTAGATTTTAGATTGTTGACATCCTCCAGAATCCATCTTCTTATTTATAGACACATGCATTTTCAAGCATACGTTGTAAATGTATTATCTTTTTAATTTACACACGGCATCTGTTGCTCTCCCCGAGGTTTCTAACATTTCCCCATTACCGGGGGGTTTCTGGAGAGATGCTGTTAGTCAGACCCCCCCCTCAATGTGATCCATGTAAAGAGATGTAATCTTCCCTCTCTCCACAGAGCTGCCTTATGGCTGGGAGAAGATCGAGGACCCTCAGTACGGCATCTACTACGTGGAGTGAGTACACTGACCTGTGTCTGTGCAGAACTGGGTGATAAATATGAAGAGGGCTTACAAAGTGTTCGTGGACAATGTTCTGGTGGGATCTTTTAGTGAAGAAAGTGTTGAATAGTTTAGCTACTGGTGCGTTAAGCTTAACCAGTGTGTGTGTGTGAGGAGTGTGTCTGAGGAGTGTGTCTGAGGAGTGTGTGTGAGGAGTGTGTGAGAGGAGTGTGTGTGAGGAGTGTGTCTGAGGAGCAGCGGCGGACTGGGACTAAAAAACAGCCCGGGAAACTCTAAAAATTAATTTAAAAAAAAAAAATGTAATCCGACCGGCCCACGCAGAGCACCGGTACTCCCGGTGGCCAGTCCGCCCTGCTCTGAGGAGTGTGTGTGAGGAGCAGTGTTGGGACTAACGCGTTACAAAGTAACGCGTTACTGTAACGCCGTTATTTTTGGCAGTAACTAGTACTCTAACGCATTATTTTTTAAATTCAGTAACTCAGTTACCGTTACTACATGGTGCGTTACTCCGTTCTTTTTTTTATATAGTCTCGGCTCCCAGACGTTGGTGAGCGGCGCCAACAGCGAGGCGAACAGAGATGAGAACTGTACTTAAGTACAGTACTTGAGTAAATGTACTTAGATACTTCCTGTGTCACATGCGGAGACGCGCTGTGGGCGTGTTTGTGTTTACTAACAACACTATCATGGCGGCGGCGGAGCTCAAGTCGAGTTTCTCCGCTTGGAGATATTCTCACTATTTCACTTTTGTCGAGCACAAAGAAAAGAACGTTTTAGTTAAATGTAAGTTGTGTCTTGGCGGGTCAAAGATCCTATCTACTCAAAACAGCAATTCAGATCTGTTGAAACATCTGCAGAAACAACATGCTGGGACGAAGCGAGTAGCTAAGACTTGATAGATTGTATTATTCTCCAATGCAATAACAGTACTGAAATGAAGGCTATAAGGGCATTAATGGGAGCCCTTTTTTAAGTAACTAAAAAGTTACTGTTCACAGTAACGCATTACTTTTTGGTGTAAGTAATCAGTAAAGTAACTGAGTTACTTTTTAAATGAAGTAATTAGTAATGGTAACTAGTTACTGGTTTTCAGTAACTAGCACAACACTGGTGAGGAGTGTGTGTGAGGAGTGTGTGAGGAGTGTGTGTGTGAGGAGTGTGTGTGAGGAGTGTGAAATCTAAAGAACAGTGAAGACATAGTCACTCAGAACGTTCTCTTTAGACATCCATGACGCAGTTAAATCTCAGCTGGGCTGGAATAACAACAGACACGCCCAGCAGAGCTAACGGCTAACAGCTAGCGGCTAACAGCTAGTAGCGGCTAACAGCTAGCGGCTAACAGCTAGTAGCGGCTAACAGCTAGCGGCTAACGCTAGCAACATCCCACCTGTCATGTAGAACATCCACGCCCTGACTGTGCATATCTTAATCCTTAATATATGGAAAACAGGTGAATAAAAACCGGTTGTAAACTTGTTATCTCTGCAGTAAAGTCTGAGAAATATAACCTGTGGAATATTTCTCATGGCATTATGCTATGCTTTAGTTTCCACAGTCCTGCAGAGGGCAATTATGTCAGTAGAGATAACGTGTGTGTGTGTGTGTGTGTGTGTGTGTGTGTGTGTGTGTGTGTGTGTGTGTGTGTGTGTGTGTGTGTTGAAACAAGGGCAGATTCCTCTCTGATGCTGGGAGTAAACAAGAGCACAATGTTCCCGTTTCTAAGGGCCTCGTTACTAAGGGCAGAAATACAGCTGAGGACAAACGAGTGAATGTGACACTAAGTCTCATTATTCCCAAAAAACATGAGGTGTGGCAATCAGAGAGAATATAAAGAGAGGAGGGGGGGATATCTGAGCATGAGTCACACACACACACCCACACACACATACATACACACCTTATATATTATATATATTATGTTTTATAATAGGTATAAACTTCTATCACTGAGCATTCTTTGTGAGAACAGCCTGTAATTTAGCACTTCCTGTCTGCGCTGCACAGGTGATGTCATAGTCAAATCACAGGTTTGCATGAAAGGCACAGACAGGTGTGTGTGTGTGTGTGTGTGTGTGTGTGTGTGTGTGTGTGTGTGTGTGTGTGTGTGTGTGTGTGTGTGTGTGTGTGCAGGTGTGTGTACAGGTGTGTGTATGTGTGTGTAGTTTACAGGTGTGTGTACAGGTGTGTGTGTGTGTGTGTGTGTACTTTTAAGTCCCGCCTAAAGACCCACCTCTTTTCCCTCTCTTTCGAGTCAGTCTGAGCTGTTTTATCAATTTGTATGCTTTTATTGTCTGTCCATAGCCTTTGTGTACCTTGTATTAATTCTTATGTGTGCCTTTTATCTTTTTTTATGTGTGCCTTTTATCTTTTTTTTATGTGTGCCTTTTATCTATTATTGTAACATTATATTTTATTATAATGTTATGTTTGCTGTGAAGCACTTTGGTAAACCCTCTGTTTTTAATATGTGCTATAGAAATAAAGTGGATTGGATTGTGTGTACAGGTGTGTGTGTGCGTGTGTGTACAGGTGTGTGTGTGTGCGTGTGTGTACAGGTGTGTGTGTGTGCGTGTGTGTACAGGTGTGGGTGTGTGCGTGTGTGTACAGGTGTGTGTGTGTGTACAGGTGTGTGTGGTGTGTGTGTGTGTACAGGTGTGTGTGTACAGGTGTTTGTGTGTTACAGGTGTGTGCACGGTGTGTTAAGCTCCATAGTTTCTTTTGTCGCTTTAAAAACTGGACTCTACCCTATTCCTTCAAAAACACAGTTATATTGAACATGCTATTTCTTCCAAACTCAATGTCAATAATACCCTACATTTTGTTAGCTGTAATTTATATATATCTTTCCCTGTCAATATGTGTATGTATTTAAAATGTTTAGCCCTGTGTGTGTGTGTGTGTGTGTGTGTGTGTGTGTGTGTGTGTGTGTTGTGTGTGTGTGGTTTGTGTGTGTGTGTGTGTGTGTGTGTGTGTGTGTGTGTGTGTGTGTGTGTGTGTGTGTGTGTGTGTGTGTGTGTGTGTGTGGTGTGTGTGTGTGTGTGTGTGTGTGTGTGTGTGTGTGTGTGTGTGTGTGTAAACAGTGTCTGGTTAGCACGATGTTTAAGATATGAAATGATGATCATGGTCTTCCTCTCTGCAGCCACATCAACCAGAAGACTCAGTTTGAGAATCCTGTGCAGGAGGCGAAGAGGAAGCTGAGCGTCGACGCCCCCCCGCCCGCAGGTAACTGAGTCACACCTGGAGTTCATCAGGAGGTCAGGAGGGGGTTCCTGTCACTGACAAACATCATTAAATAGGAAAAACATTGGGAGTTTTTATGTAGAGAAAGAAATGACGGTGATTTATTTAAAATCATTTGTAACGTCTTTTTGTTCAGAGGTGATGTTAAGGTGTAGGTGTTATTCCATCAGTGTGTTTTATGGGATGTCAGCGTTATGGAGACGCAGAGATATTCACACGTTACGGTTCAGTGAGTAAGAAGCAACACCTCCATCACAAGGTGTCGGACGGGACTACATCCTGGAGCTTTAATATTATATTTTATATCGTCTGCTTCACGCCGAGTCTGTCTGGAAGACGTCCTGAGACTCAATCTGAATAATGGATCTCTCCTCTCTCTCTCTCTCTCTCTCTCTCTCTCTCTCTCTCTCTCTCTCTCTCTCCTCTCTCTCTCTCTCTCCTCTCTCCTCTCACTCTCTCTCTCTCTCTCACTCTCTCTCTCTCTCTCTCTCTCTCTCTCTCTCTCTCTCTCTCTCTCTCTCCTCTCTCTCTCTCTCTCTCTCTCTCTCTCTCTCTCTCACTCTCTCTCTCTCACTCTCTCTCTCTCTCTCTCTCTCACTCTCTCTCTCTCTCTCTCCTCTCTCTCTCTCTCTCTCTCCTCTCTCTCTCTCTCTCTCTCTCTCTCTCACACACACACACACACCTGTCGCTGGGCTGCTGTTCATCCTGACGAGTAAATTATAAAAAAGAGGAGAGAGGAAATGTGGGCTCAGAACAGTCTCATAATACACACATGCACACAGAAGGATCCACACTTGTGTTTTTCAATGCACACACAAATGTGTTCCGTTTCATATTCATGTAAATAAAATCCAAATACAGAAAAAAGTTTTACATGTGTATTTTTGATCCTCACACATTTGTTTTCCGTTGGAAACCTCTGCGCCTGCGAACACAACCCTGCTTTCTGTGCACGGATCGCTGTGCATTCGTGTGTGGGTTTGGCCTGCAGGCGCTAATCTCAGGACCGAAGGACCGTAGTATAGTCGTCTTTATTTTTACGGTATTATGATTCAAAGATAAATAAGGAAGTGTGTGTTATATGAGATGGCAGAGAGGTTTCAGCTCCGATTATTAAATCAAAGAGGCTTAATGTTTTCGATTATATTATTTCAATATAGCTATGTGGACGGTATCAAGGTCCAATGTTTACAACATTAATCAATAGCGGGTGTAACTAAAATACAAGATGTTTTTATTTATATATATATTATTATTATTATTAATAATAATAATCATATAAAGTATTGTATTTGCGTGCATTACCTGTTCGGAAAGTGGCGCTGTACTGAGAGTGGCGATTTTATTTTGTAATGATATAATACTTGTGATAATGGTGCGTTCACACCGGACGCGATGCGAATAATCGCTCGAGTTTCACGCCGGCTGTCAGCTGTGTACTCGCGTCATTCATCTGAGTCAGCTTCTCGAGCCGTATCTGGCCGTGCAACACTTATACTGTATGCCGAAGCAGTCGCGGACTGGCCATCGGGACGTACCGAAGTGGGCCGGTTGGGCCACTCCGATCGGCCCACCTCGGTACCGGCAGGGGCGGACAGCCATCTGAAGTTGCTTTGACAGGCGACAGAGGTCCACCGTTTCCCCGCAGCGAGGCTCCCCCCGTTGACAGTTCACTGTCTAGCACTGGCTTCGTAGTACAGGCCACCGATCGATCAGGCTAAGCTAACCTGTACTCCCTCCACACTCACAACAACTTCATACAGACATAAATAAAGCAGCTGTATTCGCCATAACAGGAAACACACATTTAAAACGGTTTTGCCTGCCGTTTTGGCGTACACAAGCATTCATTAATGGTTCGGAAAGTGGCGCTGTACCTTAATAATATAAAAGCTTATATTTGCGTGCATTTCCTGTTCGGAAAGTGGCAATGTGCTGAGAGTGGAGGTGTCCTGAGATTAGCGCCTGCAGGCCGGCTTCATGGACCTGTCAGCTCCGGACAGCGCAAAATGCGTACATGAAGCGCTACGTCATGA
>JAAKFY010000002.1:40591827-40611827 GCA_011823955.1 Dissostichus mawsoni
CTGGGATGTTGGTGAGGGTCTTCAGAATAGAAACAGTTTCTCCTGTGTTCCTCAGATGACTCTGGGATGTTGGTGAGGGTCTTCAGAATAGAAACAGTTTCTCTTGTGTTCCTCAGATGACTCTGGGATGTTGGTGAGGGTCTTCAGAATAGAAACAGTTTCTCCTGTGTTCCTCAGATGACTCTGGGATGTTGGTGAGGGTCTTCAGAATAGAAACAGTTTCTCCTGTGTTCCTCAGATGACTCTGGGATTGTTGGTGAGGGTCTTCAGAATAGAAACATTTCTCTTGTGTTCCTCAGATGACTCTGGGATGTTGGTGAGGGTCTTCAGAATAGAAACAGTTTCTCTTGTGTTCCTCAGAGGACTCTGGGCTGTTGGTGAGGGTCTTCAGAATAGAAACAGTTTCTCTTGTGTTCCTCAGATGACTCTGGGATGTTGGTGAGGTCTTCAGAATAGAAACAGTTTCTCTTGTGTTCCTCAGAGGACTCTGGGATGTTGGTGAGGGTCTTCAGAATAGAAACAGTTTCTCCTGTGTTCCTCAGAGACTCTGGGATGTTGTTGAGGGTCTTCAGAATAGAAACAGTTTCTCCTGTGTTCCTCAGATGACTCTGGGATGTTGGTGAGGGTCTTCAGAATAGAAACAGTTTCTCTTGTGTTCCTCAGATGACTCTGGGATGTTGGTGAGGGTCTTCAGAATAGAAACAGTTTCTCCTGTGTTCCTCAGATGACTCTGGGATGTTGGTGAGGGTCTTCAGAATAGAAACAGTTTCTCCTGTGTTCCTCAGATGACTCTGGGATGTTGGTGAGGGTCTTCAGAATAGAAACAGTTTCTCCTGTGTTCCTCAGATGACTCTGGGATGTTGGTGAGGGTCTTCAGAATAGAAACAGTTTCTCCTGTGTTCCTCAGATGACTCTGGCTGTTGGTGAGGGTCTTCAGAATAGAACAGTTTCTCTTGTGTTCCTCAGATGACTCTGGGATGTTGGTGAGGGTCTTCAGAATAGAAAATTTTCTCCTGTGTTCTCAGAGGACTCTGGGCTGTTGGTGAGGGTCTTCAGAAAAGAAACAGTTTCTCCTGTGTTCCTCAGATGACTCTGGGATGTTGGTGAGGGTCTTCAGAATAGAAACAGTTTCTCCTGTGTTCCTCAGATGACTCTGGGCTGTTGGTGAGGGTCTTCAGAAAAGAACAGTTTCTCCTGTGTTCCTCAGATGACTCTGGGCTGTTGGTGAGGGTCTTCAGAATAGAAACAGTTTCTCTTGTGTTCCTCAGATGACTCTGGGATGTTGGTGAGGGTCTTCAGAATAGAAACAGTTTCTCCTGTGTTCCTCAGATGACTCTGGGCTGTTGCTGAGGGTCTTCACTCGGGACCCCTCCCAGCTGCAGGGCTCCATCCTGCAGACGGCTCTGAGGAAGAGTCCCAACGGATTGGATTCACCATCATCGGAGGAGACCGACCCGAAGAGTTCCTGCAGGTGAAGAACGTCCTGCATGAGGGACCGGCAGCACACGACAACAGGATCGCATCAGGTACACAGACACACACACACACACACACACACACACACACACACTGTTGGAGTCGGGAGGGCTGATAATTTATTCCGGCAATTACTCAGACCTACTAATTGACCTAACAGAAGTTATTGAGTCTCTGTAAGTTCACTGCTTGGCTCAGATCCACCAACGTCAGCAAGGTCTCACCTCTATGAACTCCTGGAGAACCAGGTTCAATGAACTGCTGCTTCAATTCAGACGACCCTCTAAATCTGTCTAAGCGATCCCGAAGGATTCTGGTATCAGTAATGAGCTGTGGCCCTGCCTGAGTGTGAGTGTGGCCGTGTGCAATCTTACCTTTAAGCAGGAGAGGAGAGCGCAGATGTCTTTAAGTTGTCCCAATCCAAAAGGTGGGATCAGTTTATTTGAAGAAAAATGGTCCACACTTGAACAGGTTTTTACCTTCTCTCGTTACAACATGACAACCATACTAAACATATCATGCTGTGGGCATGTTCTAATAGGAAACCTCAATTCACAGTAACTTCAACTGCCCAATTCAGTTTTGACATTTAAATCTCCCGACAGAATTTAGAGGCATCTCCTCAGAAAAGACCGGTGAAAATAAAAAGCACATTCAAACTTTCATTCACCAAATCAGTTCACATCAAATCCACACCTATCCCCGCATGAATTCAGAGGAATTTCCTCACAGGTGGCGGCATACTAAACTTTCAACACACATCAATTCACTTTCTTTCAACAAAGACATTCGAGAGATATTTACCAAGTTTGAGAGAACCTTACCAGCTCTGAAGCTTTCCCCCTCTATGCTGAAAACAGGACAGAAAACCCAAGACACACCTTCCCATGCATATGTAACAAAAGGTCATGACCTCTAGTGTGCAGGACTGGAACATATTATTCTCGGCTATGGCACAATCACCTTTTTGGGGCCTCAGTGTATTTCTCCTTAAGTCAGGAGCCCCCCCCCCTGTGCACTGCTGTGAGAAGAAACTGTCTCCTCTCTTATCAGTGACACCCATAAACCATAAGAGGCCTTACACTCAACTTAACAAACAACTTAGTTAAGACTGTAAATATAGAAAACCATCAAATATGAAGCATTTTCATTTTGGGTTAAACAAGAATATCATTGATTATAACTAACTTTCGTTTTAAGTATTCAACCTGATATGGAGATCTCAACAACACACACACACACACACACACACACACACACACACACACACACACACACACTCTCTCTCTCTCTCTCTCTCTCTCTCTCTCTCTCTCTCTCTCTCTCTCTCTCTCTCACCTCTCACACACACACACACACACGCGCGCGCGTCCGTCCGTGCATACGTGCTGCAGAACTCACATTACTTCAAATCCACTGCTGAGGGTCTGCAGGTCCAGTCATTATTTTCAGAGTCCCCCCCCCCACACTCACTCTCACACACACACACACACACACACTCACTCTCACACACACACACACACACACACACACACACACACACACACACACGCGCGCGCGCGCTGCGTCCGTGCGTACGTGCTGCAGAACTCACATTACTTCACATCCACTGATGAGGGTCTGCAGGTCCAGTCATTATTTGCAGAGTTCCCCCCCCCCCCCCCCATGAGATCGAGGCTAATTGATTAAACCACAAAATGAAAGTGGGTAGTTTCTCTGCAGACGCTGAGACTTCAACACGTTCTCTCTGCAGGAGGATTATTCCTGCAGAGACAGAGACTCTCAGACTGTAAATTGGAAATGTGATTTTGTGCATGGTTAATTATTGGGTTAGTCATTAGGAACAGAGCTAATTTCCAGAGAGGTTGATCGGGTAGCAAACTGCAGAGAGACGGGGAGGGAGAGGAGCTTTGTTTCAGGAAAGGATAAGAAATCATGGAGACTGGAGTTTTCATTAAAAAAACACTCAGGAGACTTTAGGAGATTAAAATGGTACATTTCCAAGAAAGTAATCACACATTTGTTAGATTCAATAAAACATGTGATTTTCTAACAATGTAGGACTTTAATCTCAGAGAATATCAGGATAGATTTCTGCATAATAACATCTCTTTTATCCTCTTTCATTTCTGACAAACGGCTCATCATTCAGAGTAATGTGTTATATTCTTATTGTACTTGCTTGTTTGTATACTCATATTTCTTGCAAAGATGTATCTGTATCTTGTCTTCACTCCTCTTATTGTTAATATGCAGCATAACGCGCCATATAGAGTTCCTTATATATTTAAACCTACATTTAATAAACTGGATTCAGGTTCTGAAAAAGAGAGAAACAAAGAGAGCAAAGCGTGTTTAAAATAGTGCGTTCATGTTTGCTTTTTAGCAGCTCCACGTGTTGTGTCTCAAAGCAATGGTTCAAAATGTGCGAAATAGTCAAATTATGAGAAAAAGTCATATTTATAAGAAAAAGTCAAATTCTGGGAAAAAGTCAAAATTATAAGAAAAGTCAAAATATAAGACAAATGTCTAAATATAAGAAAAAAGTTCTGCCTCAGAGTTAATATGGATGTTTCTCAGAGTGCATTCTGATGTTTCTCAGAGTTCATTCTGATGTTTCTCAGAGTTCATTCTGATGTTTCTCAGAGTTCATTCTGATGTTTCTCAGAGTTCATTCTGATGTTTCTCAGAGTTCATTCTGATGTTTCTCAGAGTTCATTCTGATGTTTCTCAGTCTTCATTCTGATGTTTCTCAGAGTTCATTCTGATGTTTCTCAGAGTTCATTCTGATGTTTCTCAGAGTTCATTCTGATGTTTCTCAGAGTTCATTCTGATGTTTCTCAGAGTTCATTCTGATGTTTCTCAGTCTCATTCTGATGTTTCTCAGAGTTCATTCTGATGTTTCTCAGAGTCATTCTGATGTTTCTCAGTCTTCATTCTGATGTTTCTCAGTCTTCATTCTGATGTTTCTCAGAGTGCATTCTGATGTTTCTCAGAGTGCATTCTGATGTTTCTCAGAGTTCATTCTGATGTTTCTCAGAGTTCATTCTGATGTTTCTCAGAGTGCATTCGATGTTTCTCAGAGTGCATTCTGATGTTTCTCAGAGTTCATTCTGATGTTTCTCAGAGTTCATTCTGATGTTTCTCAGTCTTCATTCTGATGTTTCTCAGTCTTCATTCTGATGTTTCTCAGAGTGCATTCTGATGTTTCTCAGTTTCATTCTGATGTTTCTCAGAGTTCATTCTGATGTTTCTCAGTTCATTCTGATGTTTCTCAGAGTTCATTCTGATGTTTCTCAGTCTGCATTCTGATGTCTAACGTCTCTCTCTCCTCTCTCCTCCTCCTCCTCCTCCTCCTCCTCCTCCTCCTCCTCCCAGGGGACGTGATCGTGGACATTAACGGCTCGTGCGTCCTGGGGAAGACTCACGCTGACGTGGTGCAGATGTTCCAGTCCATCCCCATAAATCAGTTCGTGGAACTGGTTCTTGTCGAGGATACCCCCTGCCACTGGATTCCAGTAATAATGAGGAGACATCCGGGGGTCTCAACGCCTCCAAGGACCCCTGCAGCTCCTCAGAGATGGCAAAGGTACATCCTTTACTCAAGTAGAAGTACAGATACTAAAAAGTAGAAAGTACAGGTATTTGGGTTCAACATCTAAGAAGTCAAAGTAAAAAGTGGTCAGAAAAATAAGTAGTGGAGTAAAAGTACTGATACCAGAAACATGTACTTAAGTACAGAAACAAAGTATTTGTACTCCAATACTTCCCACCTCTGGTTACAGTAACTAGGGAATATATAATTATATTTTATGGATATTGCAATATAAGACTAGATATCGTCGCACATCTTGGATATCGTGTCCGTTATGTTCACGTGTCGTTTTGTGTTTAATGAGTCAAACTAATATAATACCTCCAAGGCTTTTGATTCAAAACTAAAACAAAGCTGTGTTTCCATCTCTGAATAACAACAAGAAACCGGCTTAACCAATCACAGAAGCGTATCCAAGGCGCTCACTCCTGGTCCACCACTGTGCAATTCTTCGTCCTTTTAGTACGTAACGGTAAATGAATTAAGGGTAACACTTTATATTAAGGTACACTTATTCACCATAATAACGGTAATATCACATGTTATTTATATAGCGATTTCTCTGGTGAGTAAAGAAGATAAATAATGCATATTAGAGTCAAACTGCTAGCTTATTGGTTATGAACAAGACGAGGGTTATTGAGGAGAAACTCTCAACTAACGGCGTATCACTTGTAGAATATGGTCCTGTAGAATAAGGCATTAATAAGTGTTTCATAATGACTAATAAAGAGCCAATATACTGCTAATACGCATGTTAATGAACAACTAGTTGATGGTGAATGTGTACCTTAATATAAAGTGTTACCGAGTTAAGTAATAAAGGAAAAACCAAACCAATTTGCCAGATTAAAGGTTTACACCATGGATATTCACTGCTTTTAGGCTTTTACTGTATTTTTGAAATACTTACTCTTAATTCTGGTCCATATCGTCGGTGATATCGTCTTGGATATCGTGTCCGTGATGTTCACGTGTCATTTCGTGTTTCATCAGTAACTACAGATCATACCTCCAAGGCTTTTGATTGAGTGTTTGTCCTCCACTTCTTCCCCTCTGTCCTCACAGGATCCCCACAAAACCGTCCCAGATGGAGGCTCCCTCCCCAGGCAGGTGGCAGCCGTTCCTCCCATGATTAACGGAGGACGAAACCACCATCATCTTCATCATCTTCCTCATCATCATCATCCTCTTCCTCAGGGTCCGGATCCCACTCTTCTTCAGCCTGAGTTGCTCAGCGTCCTCCTGATAAAAGGTCAGAGACAACTTTATTGTACATTTTTCAGTTAGTAAAAAAAATACAAATTATATAGAAAAATATGTATAAAAATATGTATATACCTATATATATACACAGTCAACTTAAAATCACACTGTACATTTTACATTTATATATTCAGTTTAATATTCAAATTCAACATATATATTTATGTTGAATTTGTTTATTTCTAGTCTTTTGAATTTTTTGTATAATGTCATGTCTTTTTATGCTGCTGATCCATTTATATCACGATGTTTTGTCTTGTGTAACCATTAGCCAATCAGCAACCAAGGTAACCCCCCCCCCCCTTATCACCTGAATCTCCTCCTAGAGCACCATTGAGTTCTTTGTAACCAAATGTCTCTCAGAGGGCGTGGGGAGGGGCTCCTTATTTCATCTAAAGTAACAGACAGAGAATCAGCACTTTGGAAACAGGGCTGAAACAGAGGGGATTATGGGTAATGCTGCAATGATCTGTTTGGTGTTTCAGCCAATCAGAGACAGGCTCTGGATATATCTGAGACCTGTGATATATTGATGAAGAGGAGGATGATAGGGGACCTTTAAGCTGTCTTTGGCTCTTTTCTGCTGTAACAATGTAAATGTCCACTAATTAAGGTATTCTGGTTCTGAAATACAAAATAACAGTCACTTCCATATCTCTGGGAACAGGTCCCGGAGGGTTTGGGTTTGCCATCGCGGACTCGCCTCTGGGTCAGAAGGTGAAGATGATCCTGGACGCTCAGTGGTGCCGCGGCCTGATGAAAGGAGACGTGATCAAAGAGATCAACCGTCAGAACGTGCAGACGCTGAGCCACGCGCAGGTGGTCGACATCCTGAAGGAGCTGCCGGCAGGAAGTGAGGTCGCTCTGCTGGTGCTGCGGGGGGTGAGGAGGACACACACACACACACACACACACACACACACACACACACACACACACACACACACACATCTGTAGCTCTCACACCCAGGTGAGTCTGTAGGACACACACACACACACACACACACATCTGTAGCTCTCACACACAGGTGAGTCTGTAGGAAACACACACACACCTGTTCACACACACACACACACACACACTTGTTCACACACACACACTTGTTCACACACACACACACACACACACACACACACACACACACACACACACACACACACACACAGCCAATACACACCTGAGAAAGCAGCAGGAACAAAAACCCAATGGTTTCATTAGAATACAGATGATCAATGACTTCATGTTGTCATGGTGATTCTCTAAACAGCTGCTTTAAACCTAAAAGGCCTCTGAGAGACATGTCAACTGTGTTTCTGCTGCAGCACAGCGCCCCCTGCTGGTGGAATCTCTCCCTGACAGGCAGTACATCATGAGACAGGATGGGGGAAATGTGTGCGTTGCAGCAACATCAGAACACAAGGCATCACTTAGAGACATGAGAGGAGTAGAAATAAACAATCCAGAATGTGAACATCTCAATAGAAATAACATAGCATTCAACAAGTAGAAGAGATACATGTTCCAGATGTGTTTCTGTTTCCTTCATGAATTCATTTACCTCTTCCTCTTCCTCTTCCTCTCTTTTCAGGTCAGACGTCTCCGGTTGAAATCTCTCAAACCGGTGAGTTTGAATCTGTACATTTAAAAACTAAGAATATATAAGAGGATCAAACTTCTGATAAATGCTGTTTTCCATAAAGTGAGTTCTTCTGAAACTTTGAGCTGTTTGACGTAACATAATAATTCCTCTCCTCCTCTTCCTCCTCCCTCCCTCCTCCTCTTCCTCCTCCTCTCCTCCTCCTCCTCCTCCTCCCCTCCTCCTCTCCTCCTCCTCTCCTCCTCCTCTTCCTCCTCCTCTCCTCCTCCTCCTCCTCCTCTCCTCCTCCTCCTCCCTCCTCTCTCCTCCTCCTCCTCCTGCCCTCCTCCTCTCCTCCTCCCCTCCTCCTCCTCCTCCTCCTCTCCTCCTCCTCTCCTCCTCCTCCTCCTCCTCTCCTCCTCCTCTCCTCCTCCTCTCCTCCTCCCCTCCTCCTCTCCTTCCTCCTCCCCTCCTCCTCCTCCTCCCTCCTCTCCCCTCCTCCTCCTCTCCTCCTCTCCTCCTCCTCCTCCTCCCTCCTCCCCTCCTCCTCCTTCCTCCTCCCTCCCTCCTCCCCTCCTCCTCTCCTCCTCTCCTCCTCTCCTCCTCCTCTCCTCTCCTCCTCCTCTCCTCCTCCCCTCCTCCTCTCCTCCTCTCCTCCTCTCCTCCTCCTCTCCTCTCCTCCTCCTCCCTCCTCCTCCTCCTCCTCTCCTCCTCCTCCCTCCTCCCCCCTCCTCTCCTCCTCCTCCTCCTCTCCTCCTCCTCCCCCCCCCTCTTCCTCCTCCTCTTCCTCTCTTTAGTGCTCCGCCCCCTCTCAGCCTCCTCTCAAACCGGTGAGTTTTAATCTGCGTAACGTTTAAAAATCAAAGAATATAAAGAGGATCAAACTTCTGATAAATGCTGAAAATCTGTTTCCCTAAAATGAGCCTTTTATTCATTTATATAGATTCATATTTATTTTGTAGAGCTCGTAAAACTTTGACATATAGTTATAAAAAGCATGACTTTTGAAACATATATATTAAGAATTATTACATGGCTTAGTTGAATACTCGATTCTGATTGGTCATTCAGAACACGTGACACGTTGTTAATCCAGTAGTACAGACCGCTGTCAAGGACTTATTGACCGTTGCTAAGGACTTATTGACCGTTGATAGACTTATTGACCGTTGCTAAGGACTTATTGACCGTTGCTAAGGATGCTCACATCTGCAGGAAGAAGTCCGGTCGGTTGGACTGTTTACAGTTCGGCCGAAACAGACAAGAAAACAGCGGAGAAGTAACGGGGCAGAAACCCTCCTTTTCACGCAGCGGTCCAGACATCAAACGGCAAAACTATTCAGTCTCCAGTCACTTTGGCATCAGGGCAGGGTCTCTAGATACTTCCCAAGGTCTGACATCATGGATTGTGCTACTTTTAAAGCAAGCAATGATGTTTTCAAATCTGTATCAAAAGCTCCTCAAAACGCTATGGAGCAGTTCCTGCCGTTGCTACGTAGATCAAACGGTAACAACGGACTGTTTCTCTTAGCGGATGCATGTCATGTTAAATCATAAAAACATTTTCTAAATCCATAAAGCATTTCAATTGATATTGGGAGTCATGTGGTTACTTAGTTGAGAATGTGGCCGTGTGATGAGCGACAGATCATGCTGCCTGTCGGGTGTTCTTTTACCCAGAATGCCTCGCTGCACATTAACCCTTACCTGTCATTGCATTGTTTGACACATTATTTCAACGGCCGTAGAAGAAGACGTTATATTTAGATTTGATTTGAAAGTCTCAGGAGTTTATGGGTTAATAATGAACCATCAGACATCCTCGCCCTCAGCTGCTTCAGAGGCTCACAGAATATAACATTTATTTAAAAGTTCCTGCTCTGCACTGAGGTGATAATCCATGTGTTCCGACCCCTCCTAAACTAGGGTACAGAGGGAGTAACGACATGTACAAAGAACCGGGAGGAACACAAAGAGAGAGGAACCTGAGTAGATAATGTTTCATGTTCAAAGAATCACAGCCGATTCACAAAGTCATTTGAGGGATCTGTTGTTTCCCGAAAGTTCTCGTGAAACTTTGCATCGTTTGACGTATTATTGAAACAGCAGATGATGCACACCACCCTCACCTCAGTGCTGCACACCACCCTCACCTCAGTGCTGCACCCACCCTCACCTCAGTGCTGCACACCACCCTCACCTCAGTGCTGCACACCACCCTCACCTCAGTGCTGCACACCACCCTTACCTCAGTGCTAGGGGGTTATCCCTGTAATAAGTCTCTTTCCTTCCTCCTCCTCTTCCTCCTCCTCCTCTCCTCTTCCTCTCTGCAGTGCACGGTGTCGCAGCCCCCCCTCAGAGACAGGAAGTGATCAATAACTCTGAGATCCTTCAGGGTCCAGAGGAGGCTCTCATCCGCCGATGTTCCCCCAAAACCCCAACAGCTCCCCCGTGTCATCGTCCCCCAAACCAGACGCCTCGGAGCTGTACCTGCGGTCCAGAGCTCTGCTGGAGAGCAAGCGTGAGTTATAACAACTTATATTATATGACACTAAAAACCCTTAGAAACCTAGGAACCTTTAGACACTAAAAACCCTTAGAAAACTAGGAACCTTTAGACACTAAAAACCCTTAGAAAACTAGGAACCTTTAGACACTAAAACCCTTAGAAACCTAGGAACCTTTAGACAATAAAAACCCTTAGAAACCTAGGAACCTTTAGACATAAAAACCCTTACAACCTAGGAACCTTTAGACACTAAAAACCCTTAAAAACCTAGAAACCTTTAGACACTGAAAACCCTGAAAAACCTAGGAACCTTTAGACACTAAAACCTCAGACACTAAAAACCCTTAAAAACCTAGAAACCTTTAGACTCTAAAAACCCGTAGACTAAAAACCTAGGAACCTTTAGACACTTGAAAACCTCAGACTCTAAAAACCCTCAGACACTAGAAACCCTTAAAACCTAGAAACCTTTAGACACTAGAAACCCTCAGACACTAAAAACCCTTAGACACTAGAAACCCTTAGACACTAAAAGCCCTTAAAAACCTAGGAACCTTTAGACACTAAAAACCCTTAAAAACCTAGAAACCTTTAGACACTAAAAACCTTAAAACCTAGGAACCTTTAGACACTAAAAACCCTTAGAACCTAGGAACCATTAGACAATAAAACCCTTAGAAACCTAGGAACCTTTAGGACAATAAAAACCCTTGGAAACCTAGGAACCTTTAGACACTAAAAACCCTTAGAAACCTAGGAACCTTTAGACAATAAAAACCTTAGAAACCTAGGAACCTTTAGACACTAAAAACCCTTAAAAACCTAGAAACCCTCAGACACTAAAAACCCTGAAAAACCTAGGAACCTTTAGACACTAAAACCCCCCAGACACTAAAAACCCTCAGACACTAAAACCCTTAAAAACCTAGAACCTTTAGACTCTAAAAACCCGTAGACACTAAAAACCCTTAAAAACCTAGGAACCTTTAGACACTAAAAACCCTTAAAAACCTAGGAACCTTTAGAACTTGAAAAACCTCAGACTCTAAAAACCCTCAGACACTAGAAACCCTTAAAAACCTAGAACCTTTAGACACTAGAAACCCTCAGACACTAAAAACCCTTAGACACTAGAAACCTTAGACACTAAAAGCCCTTAAAAACCTAGGAACCTTTGATACTAAAAACCCTTAGAAACCTAGGAACCTTTAAACACTAAAAACCTTAGAAACCTAGGAACCTTTAGACACTAAAAACCCTTAAAAAACCTAGAAACCTTTAGACACTAAAACCCTTAAAAACCGGAACCTTTAGACACTAAAAACCCTTAAAACTAGGAACCTTTAGACAATAAAACCCTTAGAAACCTAGGAAACCTTTAGACACTAAAACCCTTAAAAACCTAGAAACCTTTAGACACTAAAAACCTTAAAACTTAAAACCTTTAGACACTAAAAACCTTAAAAACCTAGAAACCCTCAGACACTAAAAACCCTGAAAAACCTAGGAAACCTTTAGACACTAAAACCCCTCAGACACTAAAAACCCTCAGACACTAAAACCCTTAAAAACCTAGAAACCTTAGACTCTAAAACCCGTAGACACTAAAAACCCTTAAAAACTAGGAACCTTTAGACACTAAAAACCTCAGACACTAAAAACCCTTAAAAACCTAGGAACCTTTAGACACTGAAAACCTCAGACTCTAAAAACCCTCAGACACTAGAAACCCTTAAAAACCTAGAAACCTTTAGACACTAGAAACCTCAGACTCTAAAAAACCCTTAGACACTAGAAACCCTTAGACACTAAAAAGCCTCAGACACTAAAAACCCTTAGACACTAGAAACCTTAAACACTAGGAACCTTTAGACACTAAAAGCCCTTAAAACCTTGAAACCTTTAGACACTAAAACCCTCAGACTCTAAAAATACTTAAAAACCTAGGAACCTTTAGACACTAAAAACCCTTAGAAACCTAGGAACCTTTAGACACTAAAAACCTTAGAAACCTAGGAACCTTTAGACACTAAAAACCCTTAGAAACCTAGGAACCTTTAGACACTAAAAACCCTTAGAAACCTAGAACCTTTAGACACTAAAAACCTTAGAAACCTAGGAACCTTTAGACACTAAAAACCCTTAAAAACCTAGAAACCTTTAGACACTAAAAACCCTTAAAAACCTAGGAACTTTAGACACTAAAAACCCTTAGAAACCTAGGAACCTTTAGACAATAAAAACCCTTAGAAACCTAGGAACCTTTAGACACTAAAAACCCTTAAAAACCTAGAAACCTTAGACACTAAAAACCCTTAAAAACCTAGAAACCTTTAGACACTAAAAACCCTTAAAAACCTAGAACCTTTAGACACTAAAAACCCTTAAAAACCTAGAAACCCTCAGACACTAAAAACCCTGAAAAACCTAGGAACCTTAGACACTAAAACCCCTCAGACACTAAAAACCTAGAAACCTTTAGACTCTAAAAGCCCTCAGACACTAAAAACCCTTAAAAACCTAGAAACCTTTAGACACTAAAAACCCTTAAAAACCTAGAACCTTTAGACTCTAAAAGCCCTCAGACACTAAAAACCCTTAAAAACCTAGAAACCTTTAGACACTAAAAACCCTCAGACACTAAAAACCCTCAGACACTAAAAAACTAGAAACCTTTAGACTCTGGAAACCCTTAGACACTAAAAACCCGTAGACACTAAAAACCCTTAAAAACCTAGGAACCTTTAGACACTAAAAACCCTCAGACACTAAAACCCTTAAAAACCTAGGAACCTTTAGTCACTTGAAAACCTCAGACTCTAACAACCCTCAGACACTAGAAACCTTAAAAACCTAGAAACCTTTAGACACTAGAAACCCTCAGACACTAAAAACCCTTAGACACTAGAAACCCTTAGACACTAAAAGCCCTTAAAAACCTAGGAACCTTTAGACACTAAAATCCCTTAAAAACCTAGACACCTTTAGACACTAAAAACCCTCAGACACTAAAAACCTTAGACATAGAAACTCTTAAACACCTAGGAACCTTTAGACACTAAAAGCCCTTAAAAACCTTGAAACCTTTAGACACTAAAAACCCTCAGACTCTAAAAATACTTAAAAACCTAGGAACCTTTAGACACTAAAAACCCTTAAAAACCTAGACACCTTTAGACACTAAAAACCCTCAGACACTAAAACCTTTAGATACTAAAAACCCTTAAAAACCTAGACACCTTTAGACACTAAAAACCCTCAGACACTTAAAACCCTTAGACACTAGAACCCTCTGACACTAAAAACCCTTAAAAACCTAGGAACCTTTAGACACTAAAAACCCTCAGATACTAAAACCCTTAAAACCTAGGAACCCTTAGACACTAGAAACCCTCAGACACTAAAAACCTTAAAACCTAGGAACCTTTAGACACTTGAAACATTTAGACACTAAAACACTCAGACACTAGAACCCTTAAAAAACTAGAAACCTTTAGACACTAAAAACCCTCAGACACTTAAAACCCTTAGACACTAGAAACCCTCAGACACTAAAAACCCTTAAAACCTAGGAACCTTTAGACACTAAAACCCTCAGATACTAAAACCCTTAAAAACCTAGGAACCCTTAGACACTAGAAACCCTCAGACACTAAAAACCCTTAAAAACCTAGGAACCCTTAGACACTAGAAACCCTCAGACACTAAAAACCCTTAAAAACCTAGCAACCTTTAGACACTTGAAAACCTCAGACACTAGAAACCCTCAGACACTAAAACCCTCAGACACTAAAAACCCTTAAAAACCTAGCAACCTTTAGACAGTAGAAACCTTAGACACTAGAAACCCTTAGACACTAGAAACCCTTAGAAACCTAAAAACGACTTATATTATATTATTAATCATCAATAACAACGACTATTACTATCACTCAAAAACTGTGTCTTTACGTATTTTCTTAGTCTTTGTGTTAAAGTGTCTTTGAGGTTCTAGATAAGTGTCTTATGTGTTATTGTTATGTGATTGTCATCATTAGTGCAGCCCTGCATTCAGACTCAGGAGGTTTATTGCTCATTAAACCTTCAGGAAATTAGCTTTGTTTTCTGAGCTCTTGCGAATAAATAATAATGATAGCATCAGGTTTCTATAGCGCTCCTGGTGCTTGCTCAGGAAATGGGACCGTAGTCTGTAGCTCTTAAATAAACATCAGGTTTCTATAGCGCTCCTGGTGCTTGCTCAGGAAATGGGACCGTAGTCTGTAGCTCTTAAATAAACATCAGGTTTCTATAGCGCTCTGGTGCTTGCTCAGGAAATGGACGTAGTCTGTAGCTCTTACATAAACATCAGGTTTCTATAGCGCTCCTGGTGCTAGCTCAGGAAATGGGACGTAGTCTGTAGCTCTTAAATAAACATCAGGTTTCCATAGCGCTCCTGGTGCTTGCTCAGGAATGGGACGTAGTCTGTAGCTCTTAAATAAACATCAGGTTTCTATAGCGCTCCTGGTGCTAGCTCAGGAAATGGGACCGTAGTCTGTAGCTCTTAAATAAACATCAGGTTTCTATAGCGCTCCTGGTGCTTGCTCAGGAAATGGGACGTAGTCTGTAGCTCTTAAATAAACATCAGGTTTCTATAGCGCTCCTGGTGCTTGCTCAGGAAATGGGACGTAGTCTGTCGCTCTTACATAAACACAGGTTTCTATAGCGCTCCTGGTGCTTGCTCAGGAAATGGGAGTAGTCTGTCGCTCTACATAAACATCACTCACCGAACACATCACATTATAAGTTCACACACACAAAAGGAATACACAGAATTGCATGTAAAGTCTTAAAGTGTGTCATAACAAAAGGCTGAATGAGTTCTTCCACTGGTGTGTGGTCATTAGAACCCCGACAGAGCATGATACTCTCAGTGTGAGGAACAGTAACTGAAGGAATGTGCATTCAATCAGGTCATGGTGTTTGTTGATCCAGCTGTATATCAGTTTTTCATTAAATTGTGCCTTTAAGATGTGTCTTCATGCTAATTGCACCCCCCCCCCCCCCCCCCCCCCTCCTCTATGCAGCGGCTCATACAAAGGACCTGGATGTTTTCATCAAGAGGAACCAGGAGTCGGATTTGGATTCAGAGTCCTCGGAGGAGAAGGTCCCGACCAGCGGTACGTCCACAGACTAGTGTTCATTTCGTTGACTAAACTATGACGAAATATGTTCGTCAACGACCTTTTTTCCATGACTGAGACGAGACGATGACGAGACGATGAGAGACGATGACGAGACGATGACGAGACGATGAGACCGATGACGAGACGATGACGAGCCGATGACGAGACGATGACGAGACGATGACGAGACGATGACGAGACGGCACCGACGTCAGTAAACAATAACTGTAACAAAATCAGCAGGCAATATCGTTGACGAAAAAGGACGAGACGAAAATGTAGTTTACTAAATAAAAACGTTTCCAAAATCCCTCGGCCAGCGGCACACTGAACATTCAGGAAGACTCGGATCTAAAGAACCTTGTTTAACAGAAAGGAAAATGGCAACAACAGTGCTTGGGAGCAGTGGTCGCGTTAACCGAATATCCCCCCCCCCCCCCGTCAGCGCGAGTGAGTGACGAGTTGGGTACAGACCCGTCGGGTAATAATGGATTCTGACGGTCATTTTGACGGACAATGAAAAAGTAACGCCGCCACTGCTTGGGAGAAAGAAACGAGGCGATATTTGGGCCCATTTTCGCTACAATGAGGCGGAGAAAAAAAGCAAATGCATTGTTTTATCAGAAAGGATTGTGGCCACAACACAGCTGGTGAAACACCACACACCTGATACTCTCTGCAAAGCTGCTTTCTTCATCATTCAACCCGTGTTTCATCAAATAACGACAAGATATCATCTTATTGTGAAATAAGTTTGACACAAATGACAAATTATTGGTTTTGGCTCGACTAGTTTGACTGAAATGTTCTCTATAATCTGATGACTAAAAAAGACTCAAATGTCAACAGTTTTCATTAACATAAAGGAGACTAAAATAGTTAGTTTTCTTTGACTAAAATAAGACTAAAATGCTCAGACTTTTAGTCGACTAAAACTTGACTAAATAAAAACAGGATGAAGGTGATCAATAGAGAGGCGAAGTCCCGCCCTTCTACTTCCGCCCCATGGGACCTTATTCAGAAGAATTATGTATTGAAGTCAATGGGGAGAGAAAACGTATCTTTGATCCCGTTTGAATTGTGCCACGAATTAAACACATGATGTTTGGCAATCTTAAAAAATCATTTCCATGTCAAAAAAGTCAGTTTGTCGTAAAACTGTTGAAATATAAGACTATGAAAAATACGCAACTAGAAAGACTACAAATCCCAGAGTCCCGGTCCCGCATGCTGGCTCTCACGAACCGACTGACTCCCTTGTGTGTGTGTACAGCTCTCAACGTGCCCAGACTTGGAGTGATTTTCACCTCTTTTAATACTTTCCGCCTCATTCTGAAAGAAAGAAGTGAAATGTGCCAACGTGACGGCCGTCTGGGTGTGTGGTGCGAGACGGGAGATGTAGTTCATTGAGCGGTTTCACACAAACAAAGTGTTACTTCACAGTTTTACGACACATTTTTATTTTTTGACTTCAAAATGATCTTTTAAATTGACAAACATCATCTGTGTAATTCGTGGCACAATTCAAACGGGATCCAAAGATAATCTTTCTCTCTCCATTGACTTCAATACATACTTTTTCCGAAATAAGGTCCCATGGAGCTCCCCGGGAGGGGAGGGACTTCGCCTCCCTATGTGACTAAAACTAGGACATTTGACACAAGACGAAGACTAAATTGAAAAATAGCTGACAAAATGAACACTACCACAAACGTTAAAAAAACCTCTAAAAACCGTTAACATTACAGCAGGTTCATGCAAATCCATACTTTAGCTGCACTTAGCTAATAAGATTCAAGATTCAAAGACTCAAAATGCAACAACAATCAGAGCAAACAGTTAAATCTGAACTCCCAGGCTCCGTCACTGGGGCAGAATACAGAGAACCATGGAGTACATGGAGCAATACATGAGTGAAAGTGACCTGATGATGTCAGGATTTCTGCTGTTGGAAAAGAGAAAAGACAATGTTTTTCTGCCTGTTGAAATGGTGCATCGAGGGAAAAAGAATACTAATAACAATATACATCATTTAAATTGTACTGAGTGAGTTAGGCTTACAATACGTTCAGTATCTGATTAAGATACGTCATTTTAACTTCTTCCAAAAACAAGATGGCAACAAAATAACGGTTGTACGTTCATCACAAGCATGTACAGACTAGCCAAACACACACACAATTAATACCCATAATGCCATTAACCCTCCCTCTCTGCTCACCTGTCCCCCCCCCCCCCCCTCAGGTGTACATCGGGGCCATCGTGCCTCTGGGCGCTGCAGAGAAAGATGGCCGCCTGCGTGCCGGAGACGAGCTGCTGTGCATCGACGGGGTCGCCGTGAAGGGAAAGACTCACAAGCAGGTCCTGGATCTGATGACCAACGCCGCTCGAAACGGACAGGTGATGCTGACCGTCAGGAGGAAGCTGACACACACAGGTGAGGCACACACACACACACACACACACACCACACACACACACACACACACACACACACACCTGCAGCTCTAAGCTTCTTACTGACCACCAGAGGCAGTGCTTAACACTGGATGTTATCCATCTCGCGTATTTTACATGCGTAACTATCGGTTTCAGATTTACAAGACAAAGGATTGAAGATGAATAAGGAAAATGCTGAGTAGTCTTTCCTTCATGCCGTGTGTTTACCCTCAGATATTCATCTCTGTGAACAGAAAGAAACAGCACACACACACACACACACACACACACACACACACACACACACACACACACACACACACACACACACACACACACACACACACACACACACACACTGTCTTTGGATTCATTTTGTTTGGGTCTCTGGTTTCAGACGGTGATGAAGTGGAGGGTCTCTTCCTCTCTCCATCAGCTCCCCTCAGACACCCCGGATCCAGACCCCGCCCCCCCCTGCAGAGCGGAGAGTTTCGACGTGTTTCTGCAGCGACGAGAGAACGAGGGCTTCGGCTTCGTCATCCTCACCTCCAAGAACAAGCCCCCCCCCGGAGGTCAGGACACACACATCACACACACACACACTCACACACACACACGTTCAGATGAATAATGTACCTAATGAAGTGGCCAGTGAGTGTTTCCATCCATATGTTGTCTATCATTTCATATGAAGAAGTATTAACGCGAGGTTGGCATTTGTCGGTTTGCAAAACTCTTTATTATTTAATTTTAGCATGAAGTAGCACAATAAATACAAACATCTATAAATGTAAGAAGTTAAAGGCTGAATGTGTGAAACCAAGCGTGTGAGTGAGCTTCACGCCTTATCAGTGAGTGACACACACAACACACACACACACACACACCAACACACACACACACACACACAAACACACCGACACACACACACACACACTCTCTCAGGTGTAATGTGTGTGTGTGTGTGTGTTGCAGTGATCCCTCATAAGATCGGGCGGATCATCGAGGGGCCCCACGGACCGCTCGGGGCAGATGAAGGTGGGCGACCGGATCTCTGCCGTTAACGGCGCTCCATCATGGATCTTCGCACAACGACATCGTGCAGCTCATCAAGGAGGCCGGCACTCAGGTGACCCTCACCGTGGTGCCGGAGGACGGTGAGACCCCCACAGGAAGAAAGATATTTAACACGTATATATCATGCATGTTCAGTTTAGTGGACAATCTCCCCCTGATATCAGCACAGCAGGGAGTCTGCTCCCTGAGCTGAGGTCCTGCACCTTTCTGCTTGTTCTGAGTTTGTATCTTCGTGGTTTATTGCACTTGTTGATTTGATTTGAGTTGATTTGGTTAAAAGCGTCAGAATTAGTTTATATATATCGACAAAAGGAGGTTTCAAGATTGCTCTGTTGCATCACAAGATCTGTGTCAAACGAAAGTGTGTGTGTGTGTTTCAGATAACACTCCCCTGTCTGAACAAACTCAGCGAAGCAGAGTCCTTCAGCTCACACAGAGCGGTGGGCCAGCAGCCCCCCACCTACTCAGACAGGTACACACACTGACACACACAGGTACACACACTAACACACACAGGTACACACTGACCACACCACACTGCACACAAAGGTACACACGCTGACACACACAGGTACACACGCTGACACACACAGGTACACACACTGACACACAAACACACTGACACACACACACACTGACACACAAACACTGACACACACAGGTACACACACTGACACACAGGTACACACGCTGACACACACAGGTACACACACTGACACACACAGGTACACACACTGACACACACACACACTGACACACACAGGTACACACGCTGACACACACAGGTACACACGCTGACACACACAGGTACACACCTGACACACACAGGTACACACACTGAAACACACACACACTGACACACACAGGTACACACTGACACACACAGGTACACACACTAC
>JAAKFY010000002.1:40616827-40694327 GCA_011823955.1 Dissostichus mawsoni
TTTTGCTCGTTGTGTTAGCGTAGCATTAGCATCACACTTGTTTCTCACTTCCTGTTGCTCGTTGTGTTAGCGTAGCATTAGCATCACACCTTGTTTCTCACTTCCTGTTGCTCGTTGTGTTAGCGTAGCATTAGCATCACACCTTGTTTCTCACTTCCTGTTGCTCGTTGTGTTAGCGTAGCATTAGCATCACACCTTGTTTCTCACTTCCTTTTGCTCGTTGTGTTAGCGTAGCATTAGCATCAAACCTTGTTTCTCACTTCCTGTTGCTCGTTGTGTTAGCGTAGCATTAGCATCACACCTTGTTTCTCACTTCCTGTTTCTCGTTGTGTTAGCGTAGCATTAGCATCACACCTTGTTTCTCACTTCCTGTTGCTCGTTGTGTTAGCGTAGCATTAGCATCACACCTTGTTTCTCACTTCCTTTTGCTCGTTGTGTTAGCGTAGCATTAGCATCACACTTGTTTCTCACTTCCTGTTGCTCGTTGTGTTAGCGTAGCATTAGGATCACACCTTGTTTCTCACTTCCTGTTGCTCGTTGTCTTAGCGTAGCATTAGCCTCACACCTTGTTTCTCACTTCCTGTTGCTCGTTGTGTTAGCGTAGCATTAGGATCACACCTTGTTTCTCACTTCCTGTTGCTCGTTGTGTTAGCGTAGCATTAGCATCACACCTTGTTTCTCACTTCCTGTTGCTCGTTGTGTTAGCGTAGCATTAGCATCACACCTTGTTTCTCACTTCCTGTTGCTCGTTGTGTTAGCGTAGCATTAGCATCACACCTTGTTTCTCACTTCCTGTTGCTCGTTGTGTTAGCATAGCATTAGCATCACACCTTGTTTCTCACTTCCTGTTGCTCGTTGTGTTAGCATAGCATTAGCATCACACCTTGTTTCTCACTTCCTGTTGCTCGTTGTGTTAGCATAGCATTAGCATCACACCTTGTTTCTCACTTCCTGTTGCTCATTGTGTTAGCATAGCATTACATTAGCATCACACCTTGTTTCTCACTTCCTGTTGCTCGTTGTGTTAGCGTAGCATTAGCATCACACCTTGTTTCTCACTTCCTGTTGCTCGTTGTGTTAGCGTAGCATTATTATCACACCTTGTTTCTCACTTCATGTTGCTCGTTGTGTTAGCGTAGCATTAGCATCACACCTTGTTTCTCACTTCCTGTTGCTCGTTGTGTTAGCGTAGCATTAGCATCACACCTTGTTTCTCACTTCCTGTTGCTCGTTGTGTTAGCGTAGCATTAGCATCACACCTTGTTTCTCACTTCCTGTTGCTCATTGTGTTAGCATAGCATTAGCATCACACCTTGTTTCTCACTTCCTGTTGCTCGTTGTGTTAGCATAGCATTAGCATCACACCTTGTTTCTCACTTCCTGTTGCTCATTGTGTTAGCATAGCATTAGCATCACTTGTTTCTCACTTCCTGTTGCTCGTCCCTCAGGTTCGAAGGACAAAGTAGCCGCTCCCTCCGACTCTCTGAGGGTCCGTCCTCCTCCTCCCTTTCTACCTCAGAAATATCCCCGTCTTCCCCCAAAACCTCAGAGGAAAACAGATCCAGATCGCACAGCCCCAGGAAGACGGAGAGAGAACACAGCGGGTCTCTGGAGGACATGAGGAAGGACGTGAGGAAGGACATGAGGAAGGGTCAGAGGGACCATCATCATCATCACTCCTCGAGCCCCAGGAAGACCTCCAAAACCAGGAGGAGCCGCAGAGGGAGAAAAACCCGGGGATCGGAAAGTCTGACGGTGACGGGACCCTCGGCAGGAGGAGAACGAAGGAGAAGGAGGAGGTGAAGAAAGAGAAGGAGGAGGTGAAGAAAGAGAAGGAGGAGGTGAAGAAAGACCCCCGAGGATCCAGTAGCAGCAGCATTAATGATCCAGGGTGCAATGGGGTCAATAAGAAGACCCCCACCATCTCCCCGGGGCCCTGGAAGGTGCCCAGCTCCTCAAAGATCCACAACCAGGAGTCCAGCTACGCAGACATTTAGAGTTAGAGGGTTAGAGGATGTAAAACCCGCAAAATGATCATTTAGATTTTAATTTAATTACTCACCAAGTTGTCACCGTCCTGAAGGAATCTCACATGCGTCCTAGATATCTGACGCGCTTCCTGCGAGAGTTAGAGGAATATAAACCCGTAAAATGATCGTTAAATTAAATGTAAAACTCCTGAACCGTCCTGAAGAAATCTCCCCTGAATCCCCGGTGAATAAAGACTCCGAAACATGTAGAGAAGTTGAAGATAAATGAAGGAAATTGGGGAGACAGAAGTAAATACTTGATCAGACTTTATTTAAAAGTTGGTTAACTAGAGGTGGTTCTGTGAGACGAAGGAACTCATCACCAATCATCGCCAACAGTTTTCATAATGGATGTATTGTTAAGGTGTCATCACATGCAGCAGGTAAATAAGGAGATGTATCTGTTATTTACCAGCAAAACGATATGAAGACCACCTAGACACCACAAGACCACTGATGGATGAGTCAATGAGTCAAGGACATATTCTGCTTTAAGAAGTCTCACGCAACGACTGCAGGATCATTCTCATTCATCCACTGCTTTAAAAACACTTCTGCGACTCATCGTCACACAGGCTTCCCTTTCCAACCGTGTTTTAAATAGTGAGGTTTTATTTAAAGTGTTTGAGAAATCCCAGCATAAACATTTCAAACGCAAAGCGTAGAAGAGTTTATTAAATAATCTAAAATCCACTGGACGGCAGCAGCAAACCGAAGGAGCTTCATGAAGAAATGCTGATGCTTGAAACGCCGTTCTGCTGAGCATGCTACGCTAACTACAAGCCTCTTGGAATCCTGGAAGTGGTCGAATAACGTAGATTTCTGAGAGAAAGTAATCATTTAAAAATAAATTCTGAATAAAGAAGTAAAAATCTTAGAAAAAAGGAAAATCAGAGAAAAAAAGTGAATTTGAGCAAAAATCCAGAAATCTGAGGAAAATGTAAATGAAATAAAAAAAGTCATAAATCTGAGAAAACAATCGGAATTGGAAAAAAGTAAATTCTGAATAAAAAGGTAAAATGTTAGAAAAAATTACATTTTGAGACAAAAATTGAAAATGTCAGAAATAATTCAAAAATCTGAGAAGAAAAAAAGAATTTGAGCAAAAATCAAGAAATCTGAGAAGAAAAAGATTACATTTAGAAAAAAGTCAAAATCTTAGAAAAAAGTACAATTTTGAGAAAAAAATTTAGAAAGATGTCAGAAATCTGAGAAAAGAGTCAATTCTGAAAAAAGGTCAAAATACTTCGAAAAAAGTACATTTTGATGCAAAAATCCAGAAATCGAAGGAAACCGTAAATGAAATAAAAAAAGTCAGCAATCTGAGAAAATATTAAGAATCCAGATTTTTTTTTTATCTAAGAAAAGGTAAAAATGATGAGGAAAAAGTAAATTTTGAGCAAAAATAATGAGGAAAAAGTAAAAAAAATCAGAAGAATTGGAGAGAAAAGTAAAAAATTGGGAGAAAGAAAAGACAGATCCTAGAAAAAAGTCAGTGTTGAGAACAGATCAGTGAAAGAAGGAAAGATCTGTCCTGGAGCTCGGTCGTGCACTGATAAATAATTGTTGGGGAAATCTAAGAAAAGTGAATTTTGAGCAAAAATGTAAAATTCTGAGAAAAAAAATAAAAATCTTAGGAAAAAACCACCGTTCTGCTTCGCATGCTACGCTAAAGCTAGCCTCTTTTACAGGCGGTAACCACTTGGCGAGTAATGAATATGCTAATGATCATTTTGTGGGCAGACGCACATTGATTATTGAAGGATGTTTGTGTTTGCCACCTCGGACAAAGCAGATCACTGTGTAGCCTCTCACTACTTCTGATTTATTTTGAGTTATTCTTTTTGTTCTTCACCCAGTTTGCCTCGGTCCGATCGGGAGGATTTGTACCGTATGAAGATATTTTTTTGGGGGTGGTTGAGATTTGTGCCAATCAGAGACTCCGGTTAATCTGAAGCTGCTGCGAAGGCGACTCACTGTGAGAAAAAAAAACCAAATCCATGTTGGTCATTTTGAAGGATTTAAACATGCAGATTCTCTTCAGGTGAGAAGCTCTGGAGAGTGAAGCGTTTCCTAATCAGCTGCAAAAACGTCTGCAGCTTTGGACTGTTCTCATGCAACAGGAGAGACTTTGACTTGAAGGAGCTTTATATGCATCAATCAGCAGACCAGATACTTGTGGATAAACCTCTACTGTTTGTTAATAATGCAGCATAATGTAATTTATTGAAATGTAATGTACACATGTCCATGCTGAGTCATTGTCTAGGCCGTTGTTGCACCTGTCGGCCACCGTGAGAAATAGATTGTGTAGTTAAGAATCTATGCACTCTATTTCTGCGTTTGCATCGTGTGTGTGTGTTTACCAGCTTATTTTATGGACTATAACCCAGAAACATATACTATGATTTAACAAAGTGATTACACGTATATCGGCACATCATTTAGATTAATGATCAGAAATAAGAGATATTTTTCACAAGGCACAAACACTCATTCTAACCTCCAGATCTCGTGATTATTTTTTTATTTACTATATGATCCTAATGTGAGAACCAATACATGTTGACATCACACCTGTCCTGTTGTGTTCTCAATACATGCAGACTCCCTAAAAATGAAGGTCATTTTACAGAAAAAGGAGGAAAGAGTCGTCACAAAATGCTTCAGTGTGCAGATTGTGAGAAATCTGAATCTACTTTTGTGAATCAAATGTAATCAAAACAGGGATTTACCTTCCAGATGAAAAGTGTATATTTTAATTTATTGGGATTGTTGTGTAGTGTGAGTGCGGAGACATCTAGTGGCTCATAATCAGAAGTAATTTATTGTAGATATGACGGGCTGCTCTCTGATATCGTGGCCTTGCATTGCTCCAACATATTATATATATAAATAATAAGACATATCTTTAGTTTTTGACATCCTGGTAGTTGTAAATGTTGTACAGCACATGTATAAATATTTGCCTCATGCAGAAATAATCCTCTGTAAATGGTTTCATAATTTTTTTAAGGGAGCTTGAGAGGAAGTGATATAAAAAATATGGGGTGTCATGGCGCTCGGTCATGATAAATAAAGGTTTACTGAATAAAACGGGACGGAGCGTTTGTGTTTTTTTTTAAGTGGATTTAGGAAAGCAGAAATCTGACGAACGTTTTTGAGTTTGAGAAAAAATGTAAATTAGGAGAAAAAATCAGAAATCTGAGAAAACAATCGGAATCGGAAAAAAGTAAATTCTAAATAAAAAAGTCAAATCTTAGAAAAAAATACAATTTTGAGAAAAAAATGAGAAAGATGTAAAAAATCTGAGAAATAATTCGAAAATGTTAAAGTCTATTCTGAAAAAAAAGTCAAATCTTAGAAAAAAGTACATTTTGAGAAAGAATTCTGAAATCTAAGTCAAAAGTAAATCAAATTCAAAAAGTCTGAGAAAATATTAAGAATCCTGAATTCATTTTTTTTATCAATTTGAATGAATTTTGAAAAAAGTGAATTCTGACGAAAATTCTGAGAAAAAAACAGTTCTGGAAAAAAATCAAATCTTAGGAAAAGTACAATTTTGAGAAAGAAATTAGAAAGATGTCAGAAATCTGAGAAATAATTCAATTCTGTAAATAAATACAAATAAAAGTCATAATTCTCAGAATAAAGTACATTTTGAGGAGAAATTCATTTCTGAGAGAAAGTAAGAATTGTGAGGAAAAAAGGCAAGAATCTGAAAAAATACATTTCTCAGAAAAAAGTACTTTTGAGCAAAAAACTCATGAATCTGAGAACTCAAAAAATGAATTAAATTTTGGTCATATTAAAAAAATTGACATGGCCCTCATCCTCCAAATGAATGCATGGGCACTTTCTGTGAAGCACCTTCAGAGTTTGTTTTGTTTTTAAAGAGTGCTTTATTTAAATGAATCTATTATTATCTAGAGGAAGTCATGGGCCCCTTTCTCATTTCACTAATTTCCCCTCCTCGACTCCTCGACTCCTCGGTCTCCGGTAGTGACCCGGAAATGGATTTCAGCGCGCCATGTTAAAGGATATCTAATTTCTCTAAATGCACTTCGAGGACCGAGCATCGAGCGTGGAGGGCTCTCTGGAGGGGCTATAACCGAGGACACTGATGGGTCCTCCACGGTCCTCCAAGGCTCCTCAGAGGATGCATTTCCGGCAACAGAGATGTTTAAAGAGTCGTGACGCACGGCCGGACTGATCTCAGCCAATCACAGCTCTGCATGCATCCCCTGGATATTATTTTATTAACTGCTTGAATCAGACGCGATGTTTCCAGAGAGAACAGCTGGAGGTCCAGCAGAAAGCAGAGCAGTGTTTCCAGAGAGAACAGCTGGAGGTCCAGCAGAAAGCAGAGCAGTGTTTCCAGAGAGAACAGCTGGAGGTCCAGCAGAAAGCAGAGCAGTGTTTCCAGAGAGAACAGCTGGAGGTCCAGCAGAAAGCAGAGCAGTGTTTCCAGAGAGAACAGCTGGAGGTCCAGCAGAAAGCAGAGCAGTGTTTCCAGAGAGAACAGCTGGAGGTCCAGCAGAAAGCAGAGCAGTGTTTCCAGAGAGAACAGCTGGAGGTCCAGCAGAAAGCAGAGCAGTGTTTCCAGAGAGAACAGCTGGAGGTCCAGCAGAAAGCAGAGCAGTTTCCAGAGAGAACAGCTGGAGGTCCAGCAGAAAGCAGAGCAGTGTTTCCAGAGAGAACAGCTGGAGGTCCAGCAGAAAGCAGAGCAGTGTTCCAGAGAGAACAGCTGGAGGTCCAGCAGAAAGCAGAGCAGTGTTTCCAGAGAGAACAGCTGGAGGTCCAGCAGAAAGCAGAGCAGTGTTTCCAGAGAGAACAGCTGGAGGTCCAGCAGAAAGCAGAGCAGTGTTTCCAGAGAGAACAGCTGGAGGTCCAGCAGAAAGCAGAGCAGTGTTTCCAGAGAGAACAGCTGGAGGTCCAGCAGAAAGCAGAGCAGTGTTTCCAGAGAGAACAGCTGGAGGTCCAGCAGAAAGCAGAGCAGTGTTTCCAGAGAGAACAGCTGGAGGTCCAGCAGAAAGCAGAGCAGTGTTTCCAGAGAGAACAGCTGGAGGTCCAGCAGAAAGCAGAGCAGTGTTTCCAGAGAGAACAGCTGGAGGTCCAGCAGAAAGCAGAGCAGTGTTTCCAGAGAGAACAGCTGGAGGTCCAGCAGAAAGCAGAGCAGTGTTTCCAGAGAGAACAGCTGGAGGTCCAGCAGAAAGCAGAGCAGTGTTTCCAGAGAGAACAGCTGGAGGTCCAGCAGAGCAGTGTTTCCAGAGAGAACAGCTGGAGGTCCAGCAGAAAGCAGAGCAGTGTTCCAGAGAGAACAGCTGGAGGTCCAGCAGAAAGCAGAGCAGTGTTTCCAGAGAGAACAGCTGGAGGTCCAGCAGAAAGCAGAGCAGTGTTTCCAGAGAGAACAGCTGGAGGTCCAGCAGAAAGCAGAGCAGTGTCTCCAGAGAGAACAGCTGGAGGTCCAGCAGAAAGCAGAGCAGCATGTTTCCAGAGAGAACAGCTGGAGGTCCAGCAGAAAGCAGAGCAGTGTGTATCATATATATCACTCAGTAGAACAGGCCGACTCTCTGTTTGCTTTAGTTTAGTAGATATCTACAAACAAAGAGTCTTTTCTAAAAACATTTAGTGCTTCACAAAATAAAATACACAACGGCTGGAGCCTGATGATGCTTTAGGAGCAGGTCTCAGTTGGTTTGGTGTCCTATGCTTACTTTTAATACTTGTAAATAAAACTTTTGGCCCGTAATTCAATTCCTCATTGTAGCGACCAGAGGGGGGGGGGGGATATATCCAGTCTCTGATAGTGTTACGTTATTATGAGAGTGCTCTCATACTTGTTTGATTCTGAAATTGTATATTTATATTTATATAAATATATATGTGTGTTGTGTTGTGTGTGTGTGTGTGTCCGCATCTGTAGCCTGTTATTGTCTCATTATACCGCACTGTGAATGAATAAAGTAAATATAAGTCATCATGAACACATCTGTCCATCAGACAGAGGGCTGCTGAGCCTCCTGTCATCATGAACACATCTGTCCATCAGACAGAGGGCTGCTGAGCCTCCTGTCATCATGAACACATCTGTCCATCAGACAGAGGGCTGCTGAGCCTCCTGTCATCATGAACACATCTGTCCATCAGACAGAGGGCTGCTGAGCCTCCTGTCATCATGAACACATCTGTCCATCAGACAGAGGGCTGCTGAGCCTCCTGTCCTCATGAACACATCTGTCCATCAGACAGAGGGCTGCTGAGCCTCCTGTCATCATGAACACATCTGTCCATCAGACAGAGGGCTGCTGAGCCTCCTGTCATCATGAACACATCTGTCCATCAGACAGAGGGCTGCTGAGCCTCCTGTCATCATGAACACATCTGTCCATCAGACAGAGGGCTGCTGAGCCTCCTGTCATCATGAACACATCTGTCCATCAGACAGAGGGCTGCTGAGCCTCCTGTCATCATGAACACATCTGTCCATCAGACAGAGGGCTGCTGAGCCTCCTGTCATCATGAACACATCTGTCCATCAGACAGGGGCTGCTGAGCCTCCTGTCATCATGAACACATCTGTCCATCAGACAGAGGGCTGCTGAGCCTCCTGTCTCATGAACACATCTGTCCATCAGACAGAGGGCTGCTGAGCCTCCTGTCATCATGAACACATCTGTCCATCAGACAGAGGGCTGCTGAGCCTCCTGTCATCATGAACACATCTGTCCATCAGACAGAGGGCTGCTGAGCCTCCTGTCATCATGAACACATCTGTCCATCAGACAGAGGGCTGCTGAGCCTCCTGTCATCATGAACACATCTGTCCATCAGACAGAGGGCTGCTGAGCCTCCTGTTCATGAACACATCTGTCCATCAGACAGAGGGCTGCTGAGCCTCCTGTCATCATGAACACATCTGTCCATCAGACAGAGGGCTGCTGAGCCTCCTGTCTCATGAACACATCTGTCCATCAGACAGAGGGCTGCTGAGCCTCCTGTCATCATTAATGGACGTCTCTTTAAAATGACCGCTCAGAGGAGAGGAGTTCTCATTTCTCTAACCGCCTGCTGCTTCCCCTCCTCTCTCCTCGGTTCCCTCCTCGACTCCTCCGCTCGCATCTCCTGTGGGCGGGACTAAGACACGAGGATAGGAGTCGAGGAGGGGAGTCGAGGAGGGGAATTAGATAAATGAGAAAGGGCCCTGGAAGCTGCTTCACTTCCTCTGTGATCATCTTCTTTATATATGTTCCCTTTATAAGTATACTTTTCATCACGTGTCTATATTCAATGTTATAATGCCAGTCTGTTCATATCTGTTGCATGTCTGTATTTCTGTCTCTCTGCTGCCTCTCATGGCTGTGGGGAATGTAACCATGACGTCAGCAGAGTGAGTGTGTGCAGCTCTGCACGTGCCCACCTCATTTCACTCCAACTCCTATGCTGCTTTGCGACATTTTAAACTACAAGCACCCACAGCTCCGTGTTTTACGCATGCGCATCAAACCCAAAACACTTAAAAGAACTACAACCGCACGTCACGACAACTACAACAGCTGTTGCCCATGCGCAGTGCGCATCACGGTCATTTAAATGTTTTCTGTACGTGCAAAGATGGCAGCTCAGGTCGACCTGCAGAGATTGATCCGGGAGAAGACGAAGAGGGAGAGGAAGGAGGAGAGGAAGAGGAGGGAGGAAAGGGAGGAGGAGAGGAAGAGGACCGAGGAAAGGGAGGAGGAGAGGAAGAGGAGGGAGGAGGAGAGGAAGAGGAAGGAGCTGAAGCGGAGAAACAGGTGAGGAGACAGAGGAAGATTCACCGGAGCCTCCCGCTGCAGGTTCCCCGCAAACAGAGCATCATCAGCGGGGAGAAGCACCTCCACATGCCGCCCCAACACCTCCACCTGCAGCCAGAGGTGGAAATACAAATACTTCGTTACTATACTTAAGTACATGTTTCTGGTATCAGTACTTTACTCCACTAGACTTTTTACTTTTCTACTTCTTCCATTTTGAACACAAATACCTGTACTTTCTACTTCTTACATTTGAACACTAATACCTGTACTTTCTACTTCTTACATGTTGAACCCAAATACCTGTACTTTCTACTTCTTACATTTTGAACCCAAATACCTGTACTTTCTACTTCTTACATTTTGAACACTAATACCTGTACTTTCTACTTCTTCCACTTTGAACCCAAATACCTGTACTTTCTACTTCTTACATTTGAACCCAAATACCTGTACTTTCTACTTCTTACATGTTGAACCCAAATACCTGTACTTTCTACTTCTTACATGTTGAACACAAATACCTGTACTTTCTACTTCTTACATGTTGAACACAAATACCTGTACTTTCTACTTCTTCCATGTTGAACCCAAATACCTGTACTTTCTACTTCTTACATTTGAACACTAATACCTGTACTTTCTACTTCTTACACTTTGAACCCAAATACCTGTACTTTCTACTTCTTACATGTTGAACCCAAATACCTGTACTTTCTACTTCTTACACTTTGAACCCAAATACCTGTACTTTCTACTTCTTACATGTTGAACCCAAATACCTGTACTTTCTACTTCTTCCATGTTGAACCCAAATACCTGTACTTTCTACTTCTTCCATGTTGAACCCAAATACCTGTACTTTCTACTTCTCACATGTTGAACCCAAATACCTGTACTTTCTACTTCTCACTGTTGAACCCAAATACCTGAACTTTCTACTTCTTACATGTTGAACCCAAATACCTGTACTTTCTACTTCTTCCATGTTGAACCCAAATACCTGTACTTTCTACTTCTCACATGTTGAACCCAAATACCTGTACTTTCTACTTCTTACACGTTGAACCCAAATACCTGTACTTTCTACTTCTTACATGTTGAACCCAAATACCTGTACTTTCTACTTCTTACATGTTGAACCCAAATACCTGTACTTTCTACTTCTTACATGTTGAACCCAAATACCTGTACTTTCTACTTCTTACATGTTGAACCCAAATACCTGTACTTTCTACTTCTTACATGTTGAACCCAAATACCTGTACTTTCTACTTCTTACATGTTGAACCCAAATACCTGTACTTTCTACTTCTTCCATGTTGAACCCAAATACCTGTACTTTCTACTTCTTACATGTTGAACCCAAATACCTGTACTTTCTACTTCTTACACGTTGAACCCAAATACCTGTACTTTCTACTTCTTACATGTTGAACCCAAATACCTGTACTTTCTACTTCTTACATGTTGAACCCAAATACCTGTACTTTCTACTTCTTCCATGTTGAACCCAAATACCTGTACTTTCTACTTCTTCCATGTTCCAAACAGGCTGGTTCCTTTAGTTTGAATGTGTGTTTGGTGGCGTGATCATTATTATTTAGAGTCATTGCGTGCCTATTGATTTGAACACGATCCGTGTATCCATCATTTCCTGGTCTTCTCTAAAGAAGAGGGACCAATGGAAACGTTGTCATGTTGCCGTTGTTCAGCATGGAAACATTCATTAGCTAACAATGACATTATTGTTCTATTAATATAAAGGGAGGTCAGGTACTCTTTAAAACAGCTGCTAGTTATGGGTACTTTTTACTGAAGTACATTTCAAAGCCTCTTTACTTTTACTTGAGTAAAGAAGTTTAGTCAGTACTTCTACTTTCACCAGAGTATTTTTAAACACGAGTATCTGTACTTATACTTGAGTAAAGGATGTGTGTACTTTTGCCATCTCCTCCTGCAGCCTCCTCTTCCTCCTCCTCCTCCTCTTCCTCAGAAGAAGCACCAGGTAGAATCTCCTGCTCTGTTCAGCTTCTCTCCGCTGAAGAAGGAGCTGAAGCTGAAGAAGGAGAAGGAGCTGAAGCTGAAGAAGGAGAAGGAGCTGAAGCTGAAGAAAGAACACTGAAACTAACGTGAAGCACGATCACATCAGGAGCAGCAAGGGTGAGTTTATTATTCTGTTCATTTATCATGTGTTTGTTGTGTATTGTGTTTCTGTACATTTGTAATTCAACATGTATATTTTCTACTTTTTTTAATGCTATTTTATTTCTATTTGAGATGTTTGCATTTTGGATTGTTATTATTTCAAGTCCTTGTCTTTTTATGAAGCTGCAACGCAAACATTTTCCTGATTGGGATCAATAAAGTACTTCTTATCTTATCTTATCTTATCTAATCTAATCTTATCTAAATGGAATACATATGGATTGTTTCCAAGGTGTGCACAGGGACCAACATGTGGCACCAAATAAAGATTAGAAGCCTGCTGTAAAAGTAACATTTTGGTTTCTCGTAACTTACCCTAACGCAGTGGTTCTCAAATACCTCATTCACACCAACGCAACTCCGGTTCCAGCTCCTCTAGAGCTTTTCAGGTTCAGAACCGGTTCTTCGGTTTAGCTCCGGCTCTTTTCACACCGCTCAGAGCCCGACTGGTGCTGCGTCATTGCGTCATCGTTTGCGTCATGACGTAACCGTTTGCGTGCCTGCTTCATAAAGCCAAACCGCGCGGAAACCCCTCACAGCTCACACCGACAACAACAACAATGGCCGATTGTGTTGACGCGCTACTCGTTTTGGTTCTATTTCGTATATGGCTTCGCCCTCTAAGGCTATCGCTATTGGGTAATCCCCTGCGCACCCGCGCAGCACTGAAACACTTGTAGTCCACGCCCACCCGCAAGGTGGGCCCCACCCTCGGGCTCCCTTCCGGTATAAATAGGAAGGAGGCCCGACAATCTGCTCCCTCTTTTTCTTCAGCACCCCGTAAAATACTGAAGCACAAGAGACACTTCGATTAGCAAACATGAGTACCAACTGTGTGAGAGATTGTCCCTCATGTGGCTTTGGTATATCATGAGCTACGACCAGCACACGTCATGCGAATCCTGCCTGGGGTCAGAGCACGCGTACGAGGCTCTCAGCCAGCAGGTCGCATGCACCCACTGTGCCCGTCTCTCCTCGGACGACAGGAAGCGCAGAGCGGACGCTCTCGCTGCTGCGGCCGAGGAGGACGATTGGCCCGTCCAGGCTTTCGAGCCTGTGGGCGGCAGCCTCATGTCCCTGGAGCCGAGTGCCGGGCAGGAGTCGGACGACTCCTACCCCACCTCCCTCCACGGTTCACCGTGCGGTTCTCCCCTCCCTCTTCTCCCCCGGACGGGGGAGACAGAGTCGGAGCAGGGTGCCGGCTTGACGGCCGAGCACGCGGCCCCCTTCTCCGTCATCACGCTGCCGGCGATAGGTGGCATCCTGGGGGAACTGCCGGAGATCATATGCAAGGCGGCCGCCTGCAGAGGTCTCCCCGTTCCCCTAGCTGAGCAGGGGGTGCAGACGGTCAGGAGTGATCCGATCTGGCCACGCTTTCCCGCCATCAGGAGGTAAGTATGTCGCCCGCCAGGCCGACCGGGTGCACCAGTGTGCCTTTCAGGTGTCGGCGGCGGCGAACAACATCGCGCTGCTCTCCAACTCGGTGGTGACGCTGGTGGAGCGGTCCACCACCTTGGCCGCGGAGGAGATCAGCAAGGCGGCCAGCACGGCGCTCACACTGTGCGCGTCCGTTGCTGTCTCCCAGGCAAGGATCGCCGCGTGGGTGACGCAGATTCAGCGCCACCTCTGGCTGCAACAGGCGTCTGTTACGGAGACGGCCAGGAAGGTGCTACTGGATGCTCCAATCAGCCCGGACGGGCTGTTCGGACCCCAGTTCCACGCCATGGTGGAGTCCATGAAGGCGGCTGCAGAACAGGCGGACGACATCCGCCAGCACGTTAGCTGGCTCCAGCCTGCGGGGCGGCCACAGCGGCACCAACGCCCGCAGCAGCCGCAGCAGCCAACCCGGCCACAGCGGCAGGCGGAGAGACGCACACAGCAACCGCAGCCGCGGCGTCAGGAGCTCGCCCGTCGGCGGCGGCAGGGGCTCCGCCCCGCGTCTCCGCTCCCCCGCCACCCCAGAGACAGAGGGGTCTTCCGGCGGTGAGTCAACGGGGAGTGAGGCACTCCTGCTCCTGGTCTGCTCCGCGAGAGACTCCGAGGAAGCAAAGCCGCTTCTGACGTGTTGGGGGGGGTTGTGAGATAAATGAAATGGGTTCATTTTCCAACTTGTTGTCTGAGGCATCAGTATCAAGTGTTTCTCACATATCCCCCACTCTACCAGCTGCCTATAACCTATCGGTTAGTAGCCAGCAGGGCTCGTTGAAAAAACCTGCAGTTTTTAATCTATGGGTTAATAAACTGCGGAGTTCGCTAACTAAGCCAGCTGCCACCAATATGTTGATTAGTAGGCAGCAGGGCTCGCTGCAGAAGTCTGCTGGTTTTAACCTATGGGTTAATAAACCGCAGAGCTCGCAGCATTCCTCTGTCCGAGATACGCCTCCTACACACGGTCATAATAAGCCCATGAGTGCAGTTATGACGCCTCATGTGGACGTCACTGCACACACCTCCACTCATCCCCTGAGCGTGTACACGCCTCATGATGAGAGCCGGAGTGAAACGCAGCGTGTAGAGGCTCCCTCACAGCCCTTTCGCTCCAGGCCCACCTTGGGTTGCCTCACGGGCAGCGGCGGCGAGGGCTCTGACGTGGCTCGTCACCATGACGACCACAACACATCTCGAGCACGTGCGCCCGCTCTCAGAGTGTTTCTCAGAGTGGCAGCGAGTGTGTCTGATGGACAGATGGATGAGCAGGTTGATCAGCAGAGGGTACACCCTGCAGTTCACCTCTCCCCCCCCACAGTTCAATGGGATACAGGAAACAATCCTGTCATCCCAGGAACAGTGTCTTGCGCTCCAGTCAGAGCTGCGGGAACTCCTGTTGAAAGAGGCTATTTCCAGGGTTCCTCAAGGGGAAGAAAATCAGGGGTATTACTCCCGCTATTTTCTTATCCCGAAGAAGACAGGGGGAATGAGACCCATCCTCGATCTGTCAGTTTTCAACAAGGCAATAATGAAAAGGCCTTTTCACATGCTGACGATCAAACAGGTGCTGGAGTGTGTTCACCAGGGGGACTGGTTCACCTCTATAGACCTGAAGGATGCTTACTTCCACGTACCCATCATCCCGAAACACAGGAAATTCCTGCGTTTCTCATTCCAGGGAATATCGTACCAGTACAACCGTCTGCCATTCGGTTATTCCCTGGCTCCTCGCACCTTTTCAAAGTGTGTAGAGACGGCGCTGCAGCCGCTACACAGAGGAGGGATGAGAGTACTATTTTACCTGGACGACCTGCTGTTGCTGGCTCGCTCCAGGGAGGAAGTTGCTTTACAGACGGTACAGCTCGTATCACATCTGTCAAAGCTGGGTTTCATAATAAACTGGAAGAAGAGCCGCCCTCTTCCCTCCCAGAGTATTGTTTACCTGGGTGTGGAATTGAACTCAGCCCGCATGAGAGCGCGACTCTCACAGCAGAGAGTGGAGGCACTGACAGCTCTTCTCCAACGCGTCACACCTCGCAGCGTGGTGACAGCCCTCTCCGTGATGCAGCTGCTGGGCATGATGGCAGCTGGTCACGTGGTGATCCCCCTGGGTCTCCTTCACATGAGGATACTCCAGAGGTGGTTTATTCGCCTGCGCATCGACCCCGTGCGACAGAAGAGGCGCATGGTGGCCATCCCTCCTTCCGTGGGTTCAGACTTAACCTATTGGAAAAGTCCCCACGTGCTGTCAGCGGGTGTGCCCCTGGGCAGAGTTACGTCACACATCTCGGTGTTCACAGACGCATCTCTCTCAGGGTGGGGAGGAACGTGTATGTCGCAGGCAGTGGGGGGACAGTGGCCGGCTCACATGTCCCTCCACATAAACGTGCTGGAATTGCTCTCCGTACGGAGAGTAATCCAGCATGTGTTGATTCGCACAGAAAACAAAGCCGCGGCAGCCTACATCAATCGCCAGGGCGGAGTACGCTCAGCGCAGCTTCTGAAAAACTGCAGAGTTCGCTAACTAAGCCAGCTGCCACCAATCTGTTGATTAGTAGGCGGCATTCCTCTGTCCGAGATACGCCTCCTACACACGGTCATAATAAACCCATGAGAGCAGTTATGACGCCTCATGTGGACGTCACTGCACACACCTCCACTCATCCCCTGAGTGTACACGCCTCATGATGAGAGCCGGAGTGAAACGCAGCGTGTGGAGGCTCCCTCACAGCCCTTTCGCTCTAGGCCCACCTTGGGTTGCCTCACGGGCAGCGGCGGCGAGGGCTCTGACGTGGCTCGTCGCCATGACGACCACAACACATCTCGAGCATGTGCGCCCGCTCTCAGAGTGTTTCTCAGAGTGTTAGCGCGTGTGTCTGATGGACAGACGGATGAGCAGGCTGATCAGCAGAGGGTGCACCCTGCAGTTCGCCTCTCCCCCCCCACAGTTCAAGGGGATACAGGAAACACTCCTGTCATCCCAGGAACAGTGTCTTGCGCTCCAGTCAGAGCTGCGGGAACTCCTGTTGAAAGAGGCTATTTCCAGGGTTCCTCAGGGGAAGAAAATCAGGGGTATTACTCCCGCTATTTTCTTATCCCGAAAAAGACAGGGGGAATGAGACCCATCCTCGATCGGTCAGTTTTCAACAAGGCAATAATGTGGCCCCTGAACGGGAACATTTAGAGGGGCTGGGCCTCTCTCAAGATGTTGTACGTACCATTCAGGGAGCCAGGGCAGCGTCTACCAGAGCGTCCTATACACAGCCAAGTGGACAGCTTTCCAGTGTTGGTGTGTGGCGAAAAGCCTGGACCCCATTACGTGCCCCCTGCCTCACGTGCTGTCATTCCTCCAGCTGTTGCTGGACAGGAATTTGGCCTTCAACACAATCAAGGTATATGCTGCTGCCATATCATCTTGTCACGTAGGTTTCGGGGTCGGGACGGTGTTTAGTCACCCCCTGACGAAACGTTTTCTGCGAGGAGTACGGAGACTCAGACCCGTGTCACGCGCACTGGCGCCTCAGTGGGATTTGGCTTTAGTGTTACGCGCACTAAGCAAAGCCCCATTTGAACCGTTAGCTCAGGTTCCCCTTAAACTGTTATCAGCCAAAGTAGTACTACTTTTGGCTCTAACATCAGCGAAAAGGGTGAGTGATTTGTCTGCTCTCTCTGTGGCTCCGTCATGCCTCCGGATCCAAGGAGATGGCAGTTCAGCTGTTTTACGCCCTAACCCGGCTTTTATGCCAAAGGTCATCACAAGCTCTTTTAAGTCAAGAGTGATCACCCTGGATGGCTTCTTTCCCCCTCCTCACAAGTCGGAGGAAAAGCCACGTCTCATCTCCTCTGTCCGGTGCGCGCGCTGGCCTGCTATGTGGCGCGCACGGCTGCCTTGCGCCGTTCTCAGCGCCTGTTTGTGCATTACAGAGAGCGCTCGATCGGGCAGCCTCTGTCTGCACAACGGCTGTCACACTGGCTGTGTGAGGCTGGGTCACAGGCGTATGTCTCCTCTGGGGCGGATCCCCCGGAGAACATCAGTGCGCACTCCACCAGAGGAATTTCCTCCTCCACGGCTTTGCACGGAGGAATGTCAGTGGAAGACATTTGCACTGCTGCATCTTGGTCTTCCCCCTGTTCATTTATTCAATTTATTTGAGGGATGTCTCCCATTCCTCTCTGACACACCCTGTGCTGAGTGTCCTGTCAGAGTGAGTGACGTCAGGGATCCAGCTGTGCGCCTCTCTCCTGCTCTCGGCACACGAAGCGCGGCCCCTTTCCCCTCTTATGAGAGGGATGTTTCCTTGTTTCCTCTGACACATTTTGTACGGAGTGTCTTGTCAGAGTGAGTGATGTCAGGGATCCAGCTGTGCGCTCTCCTGCCTGTCTACACGCAGAGAGTTGCCCGTGTTCCCCCTCTTTTTGTCGCTGGGCAAAGTGTGACCTTCGTCTCTACTTATCACAGCGGCGGGTATGTATTGTTCCCAGCCTGCGTCCCCTCATGGTAAATATTCATGTTATGCTATATTCCAGGGACTGTGATGCGCCATTCGCATGGCGCAATAGGCAGGGGTTATTATCTGAGCAGGTGTGTCTGTGCTTCCAGTACCGGGGGGACCCAGTGGGGCGCAGACTACATCTTGCTTCGCCCTTAACCCAATAGCGATAGCCTTAGAGGGCGAAGCCATATACGAAATAGAACTGAAGTTACCTACTGTAACTCCAGCTTCTATGAGTATTGGCGTAGCCCTCTAAGTTCTGGGCCCCACTGGCTCCACGAATAGCTGAAGAAAAGTTTTTTGTGTGGGAGCAGATTGTCGGGCCTCCTTCCTATTTATACCGGAAGGGAGCCCGAGGGTGGGGCCCACCTTGCGGGTGGGCGTGGACTACAAGTGTTTCAGTGCTGCGCGGGTGCGCAGGGGATTACCCAATAGCGATAGCCTTAGAGGGCTACGCCAATACTCATAGAAGCTGGAGTTACAGTAGGTAACTTCAGTTTAGGTAGCTGTTCTCTTCAGTGGACCACTGCTGCTTGTTAAGTTTCTCCATCGTTGTGTACAAACTGGATAAAACGCGCGCTTTTTGTTGTTGTTCAGGAGTTGATCCCGCCCCTGCCCCCGCCTCGACGTAAGCGTGACGTATGCAGTGCTTTTGCTCTAGCCGGATAATTTTTTGGTGCTTGAAACGAACCGGATTCCGGAGCTAAGAGGCTGCTCCGCTGCGGTGTGAACAGGAAAACCCGGTGCTTTTCAAGCTCCAGCTCCGAACCGGCCCTGAAACACCGTCGGTGTGAATGAGGTAAAAGTGTGGGGCGCGCCCCCCCAGGGGGTGCAGAGGCATGACAGGGGGGCGCAGAGGCATGACAGGGGGGTGCAGAGGCATGACAGGGGGGCGCAGAGGTATGACAGGGGGGCGCAGAGGCATGACAGGGGGGCGCAGAGGCATGACAGGGGGGCGCAGAGGCATGACAGGGGGGGGGCAGAGGCATGACAGGGGGGGCGCGCGAGAGACCAGGAGGAAAAATTATAATAAAAAAAATAAAAAAATCATAATTTGAAAAATGATTGATTCGAAAATAATATGATACAGTACAGTTACGTCTGGGTCTCTGTGTTTCATTCAAGCTCGGCTCTGTGTGTGTGTGTGTGTGTGGAACGAGCCATTTTGTGTGCCTGCGTGAGCGAGCGACCCTCTGTGAGGTCCACACACCACCTATAAAAATAGCACTTTACCCCTGCTTACACCTATATGCCTCGAGCCTTCATTGTAACAGTCGTGGATACTGTGTGTGTGTGTGTGTGTGTGTGTGTGTGTGTGTGTGTGGTGTGTGTGTGTGGTGTGTGTGTGTGTGTGTGTGGTGTGTGTGTGTGTGTGTGTGTGTGTGTGTGTGTGTGTGTGTGTGTGTGTGTGTGTGTTGGGTGTGTGTGTGTGTGTGTGTGTGTGTGGTGTGTGTGTGTGTGTGTGTGTGTGTGTGTGTGTGTGTTGCAGTAGAACATTCCACTGTAGCGCCCGGTACATTAATGGGAAACCCTAAATGTTCGAGCACCCTCTATGAAACGTCAAGCTACCCCACAGCACCCCCAAAATAAATCTCTGGCGCCCCCACTGAGCCTGCGACCCCGTTCTGAAGAAATGTGCAGAGCCAAACAGGCTCATTGCAGCCACTAATGATAAGACACACTTTCTGCCAAAGATCAGCATTTTCTTTGCAAAGTATTATAACTTATTGTTCTAGCAAAGGGATTGTATTATGTATTTATTTTTTGAGCACAGACTTATGGAGCATTGTTTTATTATCACTGTTCTAGCAAAGTGATTTTTTTGAAAGGAATGCTCACGTTCATATTGATGTATTTTAATAAATGTTGGGGGGGGCCCGACTTTTTTTTTTCTCCAAAGGGGGGGCCTGACAGAAAAAGTTTGAGAACCACTGCCCTAACGGAAGAAGCACTCTGTATCATTCATAGGGATGGGTATCATCTGAAATGTATTGATTCCGATTCTGCTTATCGATTCCGGTTCTTATCGATTCCCCGTTTCGATTCGCACAATAGCTGTGCTTTATTTTAACTGAGCTACGCCTGTGGCAAGCTATTAACAGCATTACACCGTGCCTTGTCTTTTTCTTTCTTAGTGTAGTGGAGCCTCACTTTAGTGCGTTTACCGCGATCCATCTTTGGTGTTATGAAGTGACTGAGCTCGTGAACTGTCTACGGGAGGGGGGGGGAGCCTCGCTGCGGGGCAACAGTGGACCTCTGTCTCCTGGCAGCGCAACTTACATGATGCCGTTTAAAAAAATGAAGGGCGGAGCCGGCCGTCAACGGCCCGCTGACGACCGGCCGTTCTGTGATTCTCCAGAACACACAGATGGCCAGTCCGCCCTTACCCTGTATTCCACCGGGCGCAGACGGACCCGGTGGAATACAGGGTCTACCGCGTTTAGGAACCGTTAAGCAGAACCGAAATTGTGTATTTTGTATGGGTACCCGGTACCCGGCATTTTCTTATCGGTTCTCATCTGGAACCGAGTTTCGGTTCCCAACCCTAATCATTCATACAACTTTATAATATCAAGATTAATAACTGTTGCACAATAATGTGGAAGCTTACTGATCCAGTCTGAAATGCTCCTTGCATCACAGCAGCTCCATGTAACATAACAGCAGGATCAGTGAGAGCTGCTCAAAGAGCCTTCAGCGTGCATCTGATCTGGATTCAGCTCTGTGTTTACTGAGAGGACTGACTGGAGCACAAAGGATGCTTCATTGTGCTTTGTATCTTGTTTGTAGACCCGAGGCCTCGCAGTGAGACGCTGAAAACGCTGGAGGAGTATCTGCTGCTGAGGAAGAAGAAGAAGAAGAAGAAGCCCCACATGCACCACAAAGCTGTGCAGACTGTGACCCCTGACCCCCCCTCCCATCATCTCCTCCCCCTCCCGTTGAAGCTCCTCCCCTTCCTGTCGCATCAGACATCTCCATTCGGCGCTCTCACCTAAACACCGGATCGTGGACGGGACATTTCCTGCACGAGGAGCTTCAGGCGAACGGTGGGGGGGTCCGTTTTGCACGCTTACGGCGACGAGTTGTCCTTTCTCGATGCCGCGGAGATGGACGTTTTCGCCCAGGAGTTCCTAAAGCTGGCGTTCTCAGAGAAACCGCGGGGGGCGGCGCTCTACGCCCTCGCTGTGGTGCACGGTGCCGCCCACTTCCTGCCAGACTTCCTGGACTACTTCGCCTTCAACTTCCCCAACACCCCCCGTATGGAGATCCTCGGGAAGAAGGACATCGAGACGACCACCATCGCCAACTTCCACTCTCAGGTAGATAGGAGAAGGGGTTTAAAGCTCACCTATTATACAAAATCCTCTTCTTCATGTCTCTTCTACATCAACATGTGTCCCCTCTGTGTAGAGAGACTCTCTCTTTACACAGAGGGGACAAATGTCTCTTCTACATCAACATGTGTCCCCTCTGTGTAAAGAGACTCTCTCTTTACACAGAGGGGACACATGTCTCTTCTACATCAACATGTGTCCCCTCTTCTTCATGTCTCTTCTACATCAACATGTGTCCCCTCTTCTCCATGTCTCTTCTACATCAACATGTGTCCCCTCTGTGGAAAGAGACTCTGAAAGTCTCAGGAACAAAGATTCTCTCTCTTTTTGATCCATTTCTATAAAAACCTGTCTGAAAATGAGCTCAGATTTTGGCCACTTGATGATGTCATCACGATGTGTTGGCTCGTGTAACCATTAGCCAATCAGCAAAGTCAAGTCAAAATCAATTTTATTGTCAATCTCAAAATATGTTTGTACACACAGAAAGATCGAAGTACTGTTTCCCAAAGTCCCGAGGTATAAAAACCTCACATTAAAATGCAAGAACACTCAATAATAAAAAAAACACACAAAATAACCGTTTGCTTCAAGTAAGCAGGATAAATATAAAAAAGATGATGGCAAAAGGGAGTCAAAAATGTCCATAGCAGCGTAAAAGTGAGTGGTGCTGGATTTTGTTTTTGTGTCTGTGTGTGTGGGGGGTGTTAAACCAACCAAGGTAACCCACCCCCCCCCCCCCCCCCCCCCCCCCCCCCCCCCCCCTTATCACCCGAATCTCCTCCTAGAGCACCATTGAGTTCTTTTTAACCAAATATCTCTCATGCCCCTTTCACAAACGCGGTTCCAGGGCCGGTTCCAGGGCCGGTTCCAGGGCCGGTTCCAGGGCCGGTTCCAGGGCCGGTTCCAGGGCCGGTTCGGAGCGAAAGCCTGATGATAAGCACCAGTTTTTCCTGTCACACCGCAGCGAGCCGGCTCTTTTCCCGAAAACCGGTTCTACCAAACTTTAACCGTGGACCAGATTTGCAACAAACTGAAAAAAGTTAAGAAGGATTTTCGGGACCAAAAGCAAGACCTCGGACGGAGTGGCAGCGGTCGTCCGAAAAACAAGTCCACATTATGACTTGCTAGACTCTGTCAAAGAACATTTGAAAGTCGCTTGTGACGAATGGAAGTTCGCGGTGAAGTCGTCCTATTATTTCCATTTGGTTTCGACAAAGCAAAAGCAAAGCGAGCAGCGCTTCAACCGGCCATTGTTGGTGTCGATGTGAGGGGTTTCCGTGCAGTTTGGCTTTATGAAGCAGGCACGTAAACGGCAACGTGATGACGCAACAATGACGCAGCACCCAGTCGGGCTCTGGGCGGTGTGAAACAAACGGATGCTGAAAAGAAAAACCAGTTCCGAACCAGAAGAGCGCAAGAGGAGCTAGAACGGGAGCTGCGTTGGTGTGAGAGCGGCATCAGAGGGCTTTTATATAAAAACTAAATACTAGCTCTAACACGATGTACCTGTTGCAGGTGAGCCGGACGTATTGCTCGGGGACGTACGCTCCGGCCCCATGAGGCAGATCAGTTTGGTGGGGGCCGTGGACGAGGAGGTCGGAGATTTTTTCCCAGAATTCCTGGACATGCTGGAGGAGTCGCCTTCCTCAAGGTCAGAGCCAGATACATTACTCATCTACTATAAGAGCCTAAGCTCTTGTTTTAACAATTGTTTAGACACTGTGAGATGGAAGTGTTTTGCGATATCAAAGAGGTCATCTTTGCGACACCATCTAACTGCTCTAATGACGGAGAGGCTAAAAAGGACTCTAAGTCAAAAAGTGCCATCATCAGAGGAACTGCATACATGATGACCACCTAGTACAGCTATCAGAAAACAACTTCTAGACCCAGGAATTAATAAATTAGTTTTCAGGACCGGACGAGCCCCCGTGTATGTTACGTCCCGGCTCGTGGAAAGTGGAAAGTAACATAGAACCAGTTGGAAATTGGGAAATTGGAAAATTGGAAGTTGTTATTGAGCTCTATAAAATTGGCAACAAGCAGCAATAATCAAAACAAGAAGGCCACAAAGGCTTAAATAAACAACAAAAGGAACTAAGGAAGAATCTTTAAATAAGAGTTTTAACAGTTAGTACACAAACAAAATAATCAACAACAAAATAAACAAAAGAAAACCTCACTGCTAAAGTGGGAAAAAGAATTGGGCGGGAGAGAGGGAGTAACGGGAGACGTCTGCCACAGATTCAGACCTCTCCCGACTAACACGGTGCACACGGTTTGTAGCTTTCCCCGGATGTGTGTGCGGGGATTGGAGAGTCGGGCCGCAGGCTCCATCCAGATCTTCGGTCACGCCTACCGGGAAAGGGACAGGAAGCCGGCAGCCAATGGCGTCTGGGCAATGGCACAGCTCATATACATATATAATACACAGCTGCAGACACTTACAGAAAGGTTAACGGGCAGAGGGAGGCGGCGCCGTAACATTGACTTATCGATGAGGTGGTAAAAATCTCCAAATATTTAGACTCTTATTGACGTATTTATAATAAACTCGTATAAAGTGAATATCTTTGGATATTTAAACACATTACCATGAGGCGCGTTCACACCGCAGTACTTTTCCCACTTTAGTTCCGATATAGTTCCGAAATGTCGCGTTCACACCAAAAAGAGCCGGAACTCAAATGTGTTCATGAGAACCTTTTTACCCTTTTCCGTCCCTGCTAGAGAGCAGGTACTGTCGTGGGAGAAAAGGTTCCTATTTCTGATTGGCTGGGCGGATTGCAAACCACGCCCCGTAAAACTCCCAAAAGTTTTGTGAAGCCGCCATTTATTATCCTTGCATTAGCATTATTAGCATTAGCCTAGCGCAAAACGCAGAGAGACTAACTTATGGCAACACAAAGAAAACATGGGAGCGGTGGATGAGGAGGTGTCGGCGTTCTGGCGATTTACTCGGAAGGCTTCAGTAGAATCTGCTGGGAGTTCCAGCAGCTTCTACTGAAGCCTTCCCCTGAACTAAAGAGTTCTCATGAACTAAGTTCTGATGAACCTTTGTGGGGAAAGTACTGCGGTGTGAACGCGCCTATGGACTCTGAGACACTGACACTTCAATATTTAATGACATTTTAAACACCAAACCATTTAAACATAACCAGGGCAGGCATGCACAGCAGGAACAATGTTTTTGAGAAACTAGGGTGCATATACTTCACTATTTTCTAAAATGTTAACCAAAACCATCAATTGATTTATCCAGAAAAATGTATTTGCAATATGAATAGTTTATGTAAATAACCCAATGTGTGTTCTTTGAACCTGAAAAGGAGATGTTTTTGCTACTTTCATTGTATACATGTCTGAACTTCCTGTTCATATAGACATGCTTTGCGCTATGAGCAGGAAGTTACTGTTCCCAAAGCAAAGACGGAGAAAAAGAACGGAGATAGAGTACAGATAATAACGGAGATATCAACATTTAAATTCGGCGATATCAAAAGATAAAGTTCACATTTCAGTGTTAGCAAGAGGCTCAAGGTCAGTGTGAACTGTAAACATGTGCTTTGAGTCTACGTTTAGTTGAATGGTATTCTAAAGTAATGCTCATATGGAAGTAGCTTACATGTATTTGTTGTTTTGAGTCTTTGTGTAGCTCTCACGTTGGTTTTTGGTTTTAGAAATCATCAGTCAAGTGTACGACCATCTTTCAGAGGGATGTGCTGCAGTTTATATCAGAAAGTATCGATTATTTCCCCCACCCCTACTGAATATACAGCATGTTTCCCACTTAGAAGTACAAGTACCACCCTGTAACGTCTGTGTAATCTGTGGTCTTCCCTCCGCCCCCCCCCAGATGACCCTCCCCTGGGGGAGTCTCTCCTCGCTGAAGCTCTCCTGCCGATCGCAGAGCGACGACGGGCCGATTCTGTGGGTGAGACCCGGGGAGCAGATGGTGCCGACAGCTGATCTGCAGAAGTCTCCGTTCAAGAGGCGCAGGTACCAGTCCAGCAGTTTAGTTTATCTGTGCATAGTGTGGTGGACAGTCCCCACGGATCAACTGTCACACAAACTGTAAATGGGGCAGCTTTAGCCAGCATGGCTAATGTCCAGCTGTTGTCCAGATGATAATAGACACCTTTTTAAAATCACAAAACATCAACAGCATTAGTTATAGAGAAAGGATGAAAGACGAGTAGATAGAGGCGAGAGGATCAAAGAGAACAGTAACATGCAAACAACACACGTTACTACACACATGTCACATAAAGCACGTCACAATCACACAACAGAAAGGAGGGGTCCATGAACACAACATGTAACACAACATGTAACACAACATGTAACACAACATGTATCACAACATGTAAACAACATGATCACAACATGTAACACAACATGTAACACAACATGATCACAACATGATCACAACATGTATCACAACATGTAACACAACATGAAACACAACATGTATCACAACATGATCACAACATGATCACAACATGTATCACAACATGTAACACAACATGTAACACAACATGATCACAACATGATCACAACATGTAACACAACATGATCACAACATGTAACACAACATGTAACACAACATGATCACAACATGATCACAACATGTATCACAACATGTAACACAACATGAAACACAACATGTATCACAACATGATCACAACATGATCACAACATGATCACAACATGTATCACAACATGTAACACAACATGTATCACAACATGTAACACAACATGAAACACAACATGTATCACAACATGATCACAACATGTAACACAACATGTAACACAACATGATCACAACATGATCACAACATGTATCACAACATGATCACAACATGATCAAAACATGTAACACAACATGTAACATAACATGATCACAACATGTAACACAACATGTAACACAACATGTAACACACCATGATCACAACATGTAACACAACATGTATCACAACATGTAACACAACATGAAACACAACATGTATCACAACATGATCACAACATGTAACACATCTAACACAACATGATCACAACATGTAACACATCTAACACAACATGATCACAACATGATCACAACATGATCACAACATGTAACACAACATGATCACAACATGTAACACATCTAACACAACATGATCACAACATGATCACAACATGTAACACAACATGTAACACAACCTGATCACAACATGTAACACAACATGTAACACAACATGTAACACAACATGTATCACAACATGATCACAACATGATCACAACATGTATCACAACATGTAACACAACATGTAACACAACATGTAACACAACATGTAACACAACATGTAACACAACATGTAACACAACATGTATCACAACATGTATCACAACATGATCACAACATGATCACAACATGTAACACAACATGATCACAACATGATCACAACATGTATCACAACATGATCACAACATGTAACACAACATGATCACAACATGATCACAACATGTAACACAACATGATCACAACATGATCACAACATGTATCACAACATGATCACAACATGTAACACAACATGATCACAACATGATCACAACATGTAACACAACATGATCAAAACATGATCACAACATGATCACAACATGTAACACAACATGTATCACAACATGATCACAACATGATCACAACATGATCACAACATGTAACACAACATGATCACAACATGATCACAACATGTAACACAACATGTATCACAACATGTAACACAACATGTAACACAACATGTATCACAACATGTAACACAACATGATCACAACATGTAACACAACATGTATCACAACATGTATCACAACATGATCACAACATGATCACAACATGTAACACAACATGATCACAACATGATCACAACATGTATCACAACATGATCACAACATGTAACACAACATGATCACAACATGATCACAACATGTAACACAACATGATCACAACATGATCACAACATGTATCACAACATGATCACAACATGTAACACAACATGATCACAACATGTAACACAACATGTAACACAACATGATCACAACATGTAACACAACATGTACATGTAACACAACATGTAACACAACATGATCACAACATGTAACACAACATGTACATGTAACACAACATGTAACACAACATGATCACAACATGTAACACAACATGTAACACAACATGTATCACAACATGTAACACAACATGTATCACAACATGTATCACAACATGATCACAACATGTAACACAACATGATCACAACATGATCACAACATGTAACACAACATGTAACACAACATGATCACAACATGATCACAACATGATCACAACATGTAACACAACATGATCACAACATGTAACACAACATGATCACAACATGATCACAACATGTAACACAACATGATCACAACATGATCACAACATGTAACACAACATGTAACACAACATGATCAAAACATGATCACAACATGATCACAACATGTAACACAACATGTATCACAACATGTAACACAACATGTAACACAACATGTATCACAACATGTAACACAACCTGATCACAACATGTAACACAACATGTAACACAACATGTATCACAACATGTAACACAACATGATCACAACATGTAACACAACATGATCACAACATGTAACACAACATGTAACACAACATGTAACACACACACCACATCCAACACAGACGAGTGTGTGCAGGTCCTCAGTGAACCTGTTCCTAAGGGAGCTGTGACGGTGCTACATGCATGCGTGTCTTTGAGTTGAGTGGGAACACAGTATCTCAGTTCCTTCTGAGTCTGCAAACAACATGAAGAGCAATGTCTCCACAGCCGGAAATACAAATACCAGATATTGTGTACATTGTGTGCATTAATTACAGTACAGTATGCACAGAGAGGGGGGGTCACTGAATCATCTCCTCTCCTCCCCACATGTTTCCTGCAGGTCCATGAACGAGATAAAGAACCTGCACTACCTCCCTCGAGCCAGCGAGCCCCGAGAGGTTCTGTACGAGGACCGGACCAAAGCCCACGCTGACCACGTGGGTCAGAGCTTCGACTGGAAGAGCACCGCCGCCGTGGGACTGCTGAAGGCCGTGAGCTTCAGAGAGGGGTGAGAGAGGGGTGAGAGAGGGGAGAGAGAGAGGGGTGAGAGAGGGAGGAGAGAGAGAGAGTGTGTGTGTGTGTGTGTGTGTCTTTTATAAATATCACCCGTTATTGACGTTATTTCTGTTAAAGACCCTAATAAAGCGTGTGTTACAGGAACAACGGTCCCCGGGTCACCAAAGACGTGGTGTTTTCAGGCTGGAGATTTTAACGAGGTGGTGCAGCGGCTGCAGCTCGACCTCTACGAGCCCCCGGTGTCCCAGGTCAGGAGATTCAAATTATTATACACATATATGAGTTACAAATACTGATAACATGTTTAGTATGGGTAACATGTCATCTCTAAAGGCTCCTCTCATGCTATTTGTAGGCATATATTATAGGTCTCAGATATATACACGGATAAAAACATGTCTCTGAAGTGTTCTGCTCCAAATACCAAACAGATCCTTCTAGCCTCATCCCCCTCTATTTCAGCTGTTACTAAAGTGCTGTGTGTGTGTGTGTGTGTGTGTGTGTGTGTGTGTGTGTGTGTGTGTGTGTGTGTGTGTGTGTGTGTGTGGTGTGTGTGTGTGTGTGTGTGTGTTGTGTGTGTGTGTGGTGTGTGTGTGTGTGGTGTGTGTGTGTGTGTGTGTGTGTGTGTGTGTGTGTGTGTGTGTGTGTGTGTGTGTGTGGTGTGTGAGCGCAGTGTGTGCAGTGGGTGGACGACGCTAAGTTGAACCAGCTGCGCAGGGAGGGGGTTCGATACGTTCGAACGCGGCTCTGCCACGACGACATCTACTTCATTCCCAGGAACGTGATCCACCAGTTCAAGACGGTGTCGGCCGTCTGCAGCCTGGCCTGGCACATCCGCCTCAAACAGTACCAGTCCTGCGGGGCGGAGACACATCCTGACCCCCCCACGGGACACTACTCTGTCCCTAATCTGCCCGACGACAGCCTCACCCCCGCGGAGACAGCAAGACTTTCCCATTAGTCTGCAGAGAGGGCAAAAGTACACACATCCTTTACTCAAGTAGAAGTACAGATACTCGTGTTTAAAAATACTCTGGTGAAAGTAGAAGTACTGACTAAACTTCTTTACTCAAGTAAAAGTAAAGAGGGCTTTGAAATGTACTTCAGTAAAAAGTACCCATAACTAGCAGCTGTTTTAAAGAGTACCTGACCTCCCTTTATATTAATAGAACAGTAATGTCATTGTTAGCTAATGAATGTTTCCATGCTGAACAACGGCAACATGACAACGTTTCCATTGGTCCCTCTTCTTTAGAGAAGACCAGGAAATGATGGATACACGGATCGTGTTCAAATCAATAGGCACGCAATGACTCTAAATAATAATGATCACGCCACCAAACACACATTCAGACTAAAGGAACCAGCCTGTTTGGAACATGCAAGAAGTAGAAAGTACAGGTATTTGGTTCAACATGTGAGAAGTAGAAAGTACAGGTATTTGGGTTCAACATGTAAGAAGTAGAAAGTACAGGTATTTGGGCTCAACATGGAAGAAGTAGAAAGTACAGGTATTTGGGTTCAACATGGAAGAAGTAGAAAGTACAGGTATTTGGGTTCAACATGGAAGAAGTAGAAAGTACAGGTATTTGAGTTCAACATGGAAGAAGTAGAAAGTACAGGTATTTGGGTTCAACATGGAAGAAGTAGAAAGTACAGGTATTTGGGTTCAACATGTGAGAAGTAGAAAGTACAGGTATTTGGGTTCAACATGTAAGAAGTAGAAAGTACAGGTATTTGGGTTCAACATGGAAGAAGTAGAAAGTACAGGTATTTGGGTTCAACATGGAAGAAGTAGAAAGTACAGGTATTTGGGTTCAACATGGAAGAAGTAGAAAGTACAGGTATTTGAGTTCAACATGGAAGAAGTAGAAAGTACAGGTATTTGGGTTCAACATGGAAGAAGTAGAAAGTACAGGTATTTGGGTTCAACATGTAAGAAGTAGAAAGTACAGGTATTTGTGTTCAACATGTAAGAAGTAGAAAGTACAGGTATTTGTGTTCAACATGTGAGAAGTAGAAAGTACAGGTATTTGGGTTCAACATGGAAGAAGTAGAAAGTACAGGTATTTGGGTTCAACATGGAAGAAGTAGAAAGTACAGGTATTTGGTGTGTGTTGTGAACTTCCAGAAGACTCTGAAACATCGGAGATCTCCGAGGGTAACGTCAGGAAAACTTTTTTAAATGTCCCCGAATGTTTTCAGCCAAAGACTCAAAGATACAGCAAGACTTTTTATTCTATGAGCTGGATCTCTCTGCTGTCTCGTGAAAAATACGTGTTCATGTTTGTATTTATTTGAATTGTATTTGATGTCCAGTTTCCACTCAGTTGAATTGATTAAAATGTGAAAAATCACCACAGATTAGATTTCCTGGATTGTTTTAAAGCCAGTAAACACGGGGAAAACTAAATAAATATTATAAATGTTTATTTGGAGCCAAATATAAAGGTTCCTAATCATGGTGCTAAACTTAAAATCAGTAACATTGTTCAACTTTCACAAAAACAAAAAACCCTCACAACTGAGATCAGGAAAACATCGCATCTCTGGAAAAGAGTCATTGTCATTTGGAGACTTCAGTCCGTTGCAGTGAGCAGCGATCAGTGCCAGCTCTGACTGGCTGAGCTGCTGTTTCCAGCTCTGCAGCAGGAGGCGGACCACCCGACTGACCTGAGGCTCAGACGTGAGGCCAGGCCTGCAGCGTTGTCCAGGCGGGGGCCACACACCTCCACCACCTGGCCCAGCGTGAGGATCCTCTCTTCACAGAGTCTCTGTTGTAGAGAAGGCCCACTCCACACACAAAACGAGATCCACGGACCACCGGCTCTCTGAGGAGCCAGAACAGTGAGCCACAGCACTCTGGTCTCTCTTTTCTGAGTAGTCCTCACACCTTGAAGAGACCTCCATAGAACCCGAGAGATTATTCAGGCGTAATCCTTTCAGATCCATCAGGAACAGCGACTCAGCCAGACCCAGCCCACCACAGCGCTCCAATAAGACCGAGCTACGGGTCTCCAGACCAGGTCAGCAGGTCCAGTCAGGAACCTCTGGTAGAACCGGAGCCTGAAGGCAGCCCCTCTGCTCGCCAGGTGAACCAGGCCATGTCCCCCCTCCTCCTTTGGCAGGAACAGGACGCTCTGAGGGACCCAGTGCATGCGGTCCCAGAAGAAGTCCACCATGAGAGCCTGCACCCTGGACAGCAGGTTTACGGGCGGGTCGGTGCATGCCAGCCGGTGAGCCAGCATGGAGGAAACAAGGTTGTTTAGAATAAGGATACGCCCTTTAAAAGAAAGTTTGGGAAGGATCCACTTCCACTTCTTTAACCGGCCTTCCACTTTCTCTATAAGCCCGTCCAGTGTTTCAAACAAAACGTGTCATCACCAAGATAAATACCCAGGTACTTTAACCCTGCCCTTTTCCAACCAAGGCCCCCAGGTAAAAACAACCTGTCAATGCTGCCCTCTCTCTAAGGCCTCACTTTTCCCCCAGTTGACTCTAGCAGATGAGAATTTGCAAAAGTTGCTCACAGTTTCAGTTAAAACATTGATATCATCTTGTTTTTTAACAAAGACCATTATGTCATCTGTCAATTTAGAAACATCCCTACAGCCAGGAAAAGAGAAACCCTGTAACTTTGACCTTAACCTCTTAAGCACTGAGCCCTTTTTCAGGTTTCAGGCTCGAAAATGCCCTAACACAACAAGACTATATCTTCAGTCTAAAAGGGGTAAATTAATAGTCTTTTCTCTCAAAGCAAGGTTACATCTGTGAGATGTAGAAGTGTCAGAATCAATATAGATGTTTTATTTTAAAGTAAATTCAGATGGAACATAGTAAAAACATGTAAATTCTAATCTAATCTAAAAATAAAACATGACTTATAGTGAAAACCAGCCTTGAATGATGGGATGGCAGACTAAAAGCTTTAGGAATCCAAACTATAAAATATAATAAGTACCCTGTATCAAGATTGATGCAAAACAAGTGACATTTGACCTTTTTAGAGAGATTTAGAAAAATAAAGTCCAGGCGGACTCACCTCTGGGTAATTTGGGAACCATCAGTTCCATTTGACCTTTTTCACTGTAAAAATCATTTCATTAGTTTGAATTATCACTATAGGTATTCATTCCATCCTAATACAACTGTTGTGAAAAATAAAAAAAACATACAAAATGAAGTTTGACTCTGGAGCAGATTTATTTCAAACATTTTACAGATTTATTTCAAACATTTTACAGATTTATTTCAAACATTTTACAGATTTATTTCAAACATTTTACAAACACACTATACAATAAAACCACACTCTAGATAGGTAGACTTTATAACTTACCTCCTGAATGTTACAATATTTTGGCATGCCACTCCTGGTAACAATTCTTTTTGGGAGTCAAGCACAGAGGGACCTGGCACTTCACGCAGTGCAAAGGTGTCTTCACCCTCTTTTTGCCAGCATCATGGCAGTTCCTGCAGTTCTTCCTGATACGGACATCTTTCCCATAAAACATGGGCCCGCATGGGAGTGGTGGTGGTGGGGGGGTGCAGAGCCTTCAGCATATTCCAACATTTCTGCAGCAAGCTGCTCCCTGAAAGTCTTCTGTGGCTTTGTCCTGCTGGGGTCACTCTTCATCTTGTACAGCTCCTTGTGGAGAAGGAAGCTGTTCACCACTACAATGTCCAGAAAAGGGTAAAAAAAAGTCTTGTACCATTTCATTGTTTTGTGGAGAACGCTGTAGTACCCGATCAAAGCGTCAGACACATCCACGCCACCCATGCTTCGGTTGTAGTCCAACACAGCGTCAGGAACGGGAACAGTCTTAGTCTGCCACACACCAGCCTGTTTCACTTTCCTCCTGACAGTCCGTCCACTGAAGGCTGCATGCACTGTGGAGCACATGGAGGAAGAGGAAGAACCTCGGCCACACTTCCTGGGTTTTCCTTTCCCTGGCTGAGGAGCAGGAGCCCCACCTCGGCCACGCGTCCTGGGTTTTCCTTTTCCTGGCTGAGGAGCAGGAGCCCCACCTCGGCCACGCTTCCTGGGTTTTGCTTTCCCTGGCTGAGGAGCAGGAGCCCCACCTCGGCCACGCGTCCTGGGTTTTCCTTTCCCTGGCTGAGGAGCAGGAGCCCCACCTCGGCCACGCGTCCTGGGCTTTCCTTTTCCTGGCTGAGGAGCAGGAGCCCCACCTCGGCCACGCTTCCTGGGTTTTGCTTTCCCTGGCTGAGGAGCAGGAGCCCCACCTCGGCCACGCGTCCTGGGTTTTCCTTTCCCTGGCTGAGGAGCAGGAGCCCCACCTCGGCCACGCGTCCTGGGTTTCCTTTCCCTGGCTGAGGAGCAGGAGCCCCACCTCGGCCACGCTTCCTGGGTTTTCCTTTCCCTGGCTGAGGAGCAGGAGCCCCACCTCGGCCACGCGTCCTGGGTTTTCCTTTCCCTGGCTGAGGAGCAGGAGCCCCACCTCGGCCACGCGTCCTGGGTTTTCCTTTTCCTGGCTGAGGAGCAGGAGCCCCACCTCGGCCACGCTTCCTGGGTTTTCCTTTCCCTGGCTGAGGAGCAGGAGCCCCACCTCGGCCACGCGTCCTGGGTTTTCCTTTCCCTGGCTGAGGAGCAGGAGCCCCACCTCGGCCACGCGTCCTGGGTTTTCCTTTTCCTGGCTGAGGAGCAGGAGCCCCACCTCGGCCACGCGTCCTGGGTTTTACAGATGTATCTGACGCTGCAGAAAGCTGGTAGAAAGCAGACGATGGTAGCTTTGGAAGTGAGAGCTTTTTGGATGCAGGCTGAGTGGCCAATACTGGTGCAGATATCTTTCTAGTGAAAGATGAGGCAGAAGTTGAGGAATGTGAGGGGGAGACAGGTGTGGGCTGGGTGAAAGTAGACAATGGTGGGGGTCCAGAAGCCATTTCATCCTCATCTCCATCACTATGAAGACAAATGTGGAAAAACAAAGAGATTAGATGAATTCCTGTAATTCCTGTTTCCTTGGCAGTAAACATGCCATTTTGAGTGTGTGAATGCAATACATTTAGTGACTATAGATGAACTGGCCTATACTTTAGTAAATTCTGCCATGTTTGTAAAATGTAAACTTCTTAAATGCCAAATAAACGATTAAATATAATGTAACAGACAAGAAACACTATTTGGTATTTTTGTAAATAATCCCTCTAATTCCTGCCAAACATGCCATTTTGAGCGCGTGAATTTACATTACATTACATTTCATTTAGCAGACGCTTTTATTTACTATATGAATAATCGTACACCAAATAAGTAATAGATAAAAACAGAGCGATTACATACCTTTCCCATGAATTTCATCATCAGAGTCACAGCGATCCGGGTCCCGTTCTGGCTGCAGGAGATCCTCGTCGTCTGACTCAGAATCAACAGGTAACATATCTGCATCGCTGTCAACATTAGTCACAATTTCCATTGCTGTAAAGTACTAAGAAAATCTTTCCTGCGAGCCATTATTTGACAAAAGTCAAAGTATAGAAAAGTCCTAAACGCAAATCTTGTAATCTGCTCTGTTATCTGCTGACCCAGGACCCAGGACCCAGGACCCAGGACCCAGGACCCAGGACCAGGACCCAGGACCCAGGACCCAGGACCCAGGACCCAGGACCAGGACCCAGGACCCAGGACCCAGGACCCAGGACCCAGGACCCAGGACCCAGGACCCAGGACCAGGACCCAGGACCCAGGACCCAGGACCCAGGACCCAGGACCCAGGACCCAGGACCCAGGACCCAGGACCCAGGACCCAGGACCCAGGACCCAGGACCCAGGACCCAGACCCAGGACCCACGGAGCACAGAGCACAGGCTCCGTGCTCCGTGGGTCCTGCTGCAATTCCTGCTTCCTTACGTAGTAAACACTGCGTAGAGTCTGCGGCGTAATGTGCTGAAGCCGGCTGGCATTCTTATACTTTACGCAGGACCATATCTCTGGAACCCATTGGTCGATTTGGGTGATTTACACCTTTTTCTTAACCGTTAGATCCAATAGAATCGATGGGCAGTTCCCAAATCCACGTAAACATTACATCTGCGGACGGAATAGAGATACAAACGAAGCATATCTGAAAGTACAGCCCTGGACTGCAAAACTTTATACCCAGTATATTGCCATAAATATGATGATGGATTATCAGTAAAAATGTCTACGTGACACAGAGACATTGGATTAACCTTGAGTGGCGTTTTTATTCCGTTGAACACAACTTTTGATCACAAATCAAAAAACGTAAGACGTAATTATTGTAATATTTTTGAAACCGGATGTTGTTTACTTTCTCTTTTCTGGCTGATAGCTCCGCGAATTCGGGGTCGTACAGTGATGACATTACATGTATGGAATCTGGGAATCTCAGCTTTAATCGGATATCTTGTTTGTGCAGATACGATAAGTAATAAGGGCATTTCTACGGTGAGTTCTGTGCAAAAGTCCGTTAGCATTAGTTAGCATTTTTTCGCTCAATGCTAATTCAAAGGCTTGGTATTACTCTTGTGTTTCTTTTAGCAAAAAATGGTTCATATTGTCAGTTAGCGGAGTTTCTTCCCGTTAAAAGGGTATGGAACATTAATAGTTTCATAAATGTTAAGAAGCCCTGAGACATAGTCTCGAAAAAAACTGTGGGAGGGGTCCACTGGGGGGACCCTCGTCCTTAAGAGGTTAAACGGTGTAAAAACGGCTCTATGGCCAGGGAGTAGAGCATCCCGGACAACGAGCAGCTCTGTCTGACTCCTCTCTGAGCTTCAAAAGGAGCACACAAACTACCGTTTATCTTCAGTACACTCTCAATGTCCCTGTACAAGACCTGGATCTTGGCTATGAGACCAGAGCTGAACCCAAAAGCTTCCAGCGTCTGCCACAAGTACTGGTGCTCAACTCGGTCAAAAGCCTTTTCTTGGTCTAGAGAAATCAGACCAAGCTCACAGCCCAATGAACCGGAGGGTCCAAAACATCTCGAATTAGAGTTACGTTGTCAGTTATCAACCTGCTAGTAAACCCAGCTGACAGCCTGTTGTTAATAAATTGTCTGTTAACCTCTGATCCAACTATAATGTAAACACAGTTGTGATCGTCTTAAGTTAATTGTGAAGAATAAATGTTAATGTGGTTGAAACCTCAACATGCATAGGCTCCCTGGTGCCACTAACAGAAAAGCCTTTCATACTCTGGGAAGAATACAGTAATATATGCAGTAAATGCAGCAGGGTGATTCATCCAGAAACAATATATATAATAGGGAACAATTTATTGCACCGTCAACACTAGAGACTTAAATATCTACACTCTTTAACTTAAGTGTAGGTTTTGAATGCAGGATGTTTACTGGGTTATTTTCACACTGTGGTTTTAATATATGTATTTCAACAACTTAGTTGTACGGAGCCCCTAAAGGTTCATGGAGAGAAAAAAAAGTATCTCGCGCGCACGATATATTTCTCGTTCGCACGAGATAGTATTTCGTTAGTTTCTCGTTCGCACGAGAAAGTTACCGGTGCGCCAAGTAGGAAGTGGAGCAAGAGGAGACAACCGTTTCATTGCAGACTGTTATGTTTATGTGGAGAAATGGCAGTGCATACATTATTTGAGATATATTTCAAACTCATCATTTAGGGACATTTTGGCCAGGGGTTTAGAGCTATTTGTTTAAGCACCGGATTCTGTCTGCTTTGATCTATGAATTCCTGTCCGGGACTCTCACAGTATCTGCTGCCCACAGCTGTTTTATAGAAGGAAAACCTCCTTCACTTAAGAAATCTCTGCGGCACCAGTGGCCTGTACTACGAAGCAGGATTTGCTATTTACTATTCATTCATGAAGTATGACGCTGCGCTGTCAGCACGCTTCTCCATGTTTGTGATTGGTCAAATGTCGCTAACCCCGTCCCTTTGACGTGAACGCGCTCTCAGCCGGACGGAGAAACCCTGGTTGATTTACTGAGTTGATAACCAGCTTCGTAGGACCGCTTAGCGAGATCGCGTTTGTTAGGGTTAGTTAAGCCGGGTAACTCAAACATATCCAGGTCTGTTGAACTGGCTTCGTCGTACAGGGCACTGGAGGCAGTAACGTGTAACTCAGCAGAATCTGAGAAGAGCGGCACCAGCTGCAAAGAGCTGTGCCTTTTACTGTTTACTTCACTGTGTTTCCCTTCATTAGAACAGCTGCATAGAGATCGAGGCTGCTGGGTTTAACCACACACACCTCTACACCACACACACCTCTACACAACACACCTACACCACCACACCTCTACACCACACACACCTCTACACCACAACACCTCTACACCACACACACCTCTACACACATCATACTGCCCGAGTATTCCCCCTATTACTCGTTTTATGAAGGAGATGTCCGGTCACCATGGCGCATGATGTGTGTGTGTTTGCGCTCAGCTCCGCTCTGTGTGTGTGTGTTCGGTGTGTGTGTGTGTGTGTCCGACACCACTGGCATTTGTTTTCAAATGACCACAAACAGTAATTTACACACATCTGGTTCTCCATAGTTATATGTGTATTCCCAAGTGAAAGAAATCCGTTTAATCTTAATCTCGATGTAGTGCTATAGTCCTGCAGGAGTGCACGACAATATCATAAACAAATGCCCCCCCCCCCCACACACACACACACACACTCGAATGAATGACGTGCACTGCCAGAATTCTGTGATGCAACGCTTTATTAACTCGTGCGCACGAGTTAATAAAGCGTTGCCTTGCCTCGTTGTATTTAAAACGTGGCCACGCTTTATTATCTCGTGCGCACGAGTTAATAAAGCGTTGCCACGTTTTATTTATTTTTCTCTATGAACCCTCCAGGGCTCCGTATAGTTGAGCTTGTTTTTAGCTCTATTTCTATCTCACTGAACAAAGTCCTGCATGTGAACTGGGTCAGCTGGTAGGGCTGGTGATGACTCGAGAGGAGGAGCGGCAGACAGGTGAGGGTGTTAAAGTTAAAGTATGAAGTCAGACGCCATTTTACACCTGGACGGAGCAGGAGGACAACAGGGTGAGTGTTAACACCAGGATCTGCTTTCTAACACATTATTTACTCTGTTTTAGTTGATGTCAGAACATCAGCGTCCTAGAGTCCAATGAGACTTCTGCAAGTGGTGTACACTCTTCCTGTTTTCTGATTCATCAAAGCAACATAACATGACAGCCCAGCGCAGTCAAAATGGAGAGCGGCCTGTCTGAAGTCTGACTGATTGATGTTCTTTAACCAAGTTTATTATTATGCTGGTTTAGATTTAAACCAGTGAGTTTTATTAAATGTGTGTGTACTGTGTGTGTGTGTGTGTGTGTGTGTGTGTGTGTGTGTGTGTGTGTGTGTGTGTGTGTGGTGTGTGTGTGTGTGTGTGTGTGTGTGTTGTGTGTGTGTGTGTGTGTGTGTGTGGTGTGTGTGTGTGGTGTGTGTGTGTGTGTGTGTGTGTGTGTGTGTGTGTGTGTGTGTGTGTGTGTGTGTGTGTGTGTGTGTGTGTGTGTGTGTGTGGTGTGTGTGTGTGTGTCTGCAGTGTAACTGGTTTATCTCTCAGACTGGAGAAGATGAGTGATTTAAAAGAGGAGGAAGAGGACAAATCTCCAGTCTCCAGCTGTCAGTCTCTGAAGAGTGACTCGTCTAAAGACTGGCTTCCTCCAGACTTCAGTGATGAACCTGGACCCTCAGACACAAAGTAAGAGTTTCTGCTGTAAACTGACCTGAAGAGGATTCAGTTTTTCTGTTTTCTGATAATCTAACCTTTTCTTTAATGATCGCAGTGAAGAAACTCAGTAGAGTACAGTAATAAAGTTTAAACTCATGATCCCTGGCGTCATCAGCGATCGTAAAAGATCTACATACAGAGAGAAGTCCAAATCTGCTCTTTAAATTAGCTAATGATGTTTAAAACATGTGTTGTTTCCACAGACAGAGAGCAGAGTCTCCAACCTCCAGCTGTCTGTCTCTGAAGAGTGACCGGTCTATGTGGCTTCCTCCAACCTTCAGTGATGAACCTGGACCCTCAGACACAAAGTAAGAGTCTGTTTCTACCCTGGGTGTAGTGCTTATTTTAGAACTATCAGAGCGCACCTTTGACACACACACACACACAACACACACACACACACACACACACACACACACACACACACACACACACACACACACACACACACACACACACACACACACACACACACACACACACACACACAGGGCTGAGCTTAATGAAACACAGAGACCCAGAAGTACTTGTACTTTTCTGTAGCATATTATTTTCGATGGCGTTATTGTATAATCATATGACAGATGAACAGACCGCCACTAGGCTTACAGCTAAAGACACAGCCACGCCAAAAATACGGCATGTGTACAGCTCCTTATGGGTACTGCAATTACTGAAGTGCCGTAGCGGCGTTCCGGTGCGCTCCGGCAGCGTTACACCCCTGGTTCCTACTCTAATCTGACCTGAGAGGATTCCGTTTTTCTGAACTGTTCTTTAATGATCGCAGTCAACGAACGAGGGGTTACGTATGGTAACCCTTGTTATATAAGCACAGGCGGAGCCTTGATCATATCATGCAAGCATTCATCCACTGAGACTTCTATAAACGTAGCCGGCCCTCGGGGCGGGCCTACCTGAATGCGCGCGCATCTCACCGTATAAAAGGAGGCCTCGCCTCCTGACTGTCATCCTACACCTCTCTTCAGCGAGCGGCATAGGACCGACAGGGCCCCGAGTAGAGGGCTCCGTCTGTGCTTATATAACAAGGGTTACCATACGTAACCCCTCGTTATATCTCTCACAGGCCCGATGTATACATGCGCTGTCGTCCAACAACACTGTTCCACCCCACTGCCCCTGACCGGCTTTCTGGTTAGCAGCCGCTGCACCGCACCCTCCTGACAGAGCACACTCCGAAGCGCTTACCTCGCGAAAAGTGTGCTCGGAAAACAGTGCTGAGGGCTCCCCCCCCCCCGCCAATAGGCAGATGGAGAGAGTCCCCAGCGCTGTATGGGCTCACTTTGCACCACCTCTCCCGAGTCCCTAAGGAGCACGGGGAGTGCGCAAGTGCCCCATGTCCCCCACACTCAGACATTGACCCCGTGCAGAGTGTGTGTGGACTATAGTGTGGAGGGCTCTCCCCTCCTGCCCCTAGGCACGCGAGGAGAGCCCTCCAGCCCCGTATGGGCCCAGTGCGCACCACGTCCCCCGGGACCCCCCAGGGGGCCTGGAAAAAACGGGAGCACCGTGCTGGCGCATCTCCCTTCGTCTCACCGTCGCGCTGCGCTCCCTTGCCTGCAGTCAAGCCCGTGGAGGAGCGTGCTGCGGCGCCTGACGAAGAGCCAGCGGTAGCATGCGGCTGAGCTGCACCCTCTCCTCCTCTAGGCGGCTAAAGCGCTGAGTGACCGAGGTTATCGACCCGAAGAGCCCCTCCGTGGACACGGGGGCCAAGGAGATCCTCTCGGTCCTTCTTGGATAGGGCGGTGAGTCCTAGCCACACGTGACGCGACGCCACTGTGGCCAAGGACATCACCCGCCCCCGCTGCGGCGGAGACCAATGCAGCGGTCCGGATAATCGCTCCCGTCCTGAGGCGGGAGGGCGGGGGTGTCCGTCTGAGGGGTAATCAGGGAGACACCCAACACGCCGAGATTATTCGCCGCAGCCGCCATCTGTGCCCCGAGCCTGAACATTTTATCCAAATATTCTAAGGTGTCTCGGTCCCGCGGCAGCGGGGGCAGAGGTTTCTTTCCCTCCGCCCAACCAGCTGCCTGCGGCCTGATGATACCTGCCATGGCTGCTATTGGGGCCTTCGTCCTCAATGGCCGCCACGTCGCCTCCACACACTTGCAGATATCTGGCAACGGGGGCGAGACGAAGCCGGCTGCGCCGGATGCACCGGGCCGTAAAACCCCTGTCGAAGGCGGCTTACTGGCCTCGGTGGCAGCGGTGGGGGGAGCGGTAGGTCCACACGCTCCGCCGCCAGGGTCATCACCGCCGGGAAGTCGAGACGCGCAGACCTGTGTGCTTTTATACGGTGAGATGCGTGCGCATTCAGGTAGGCCCGCCCCGGGGCCGGCTCGTTTATAGAAGTCTCAGTGGATGAATGCTTGCATGATATGATAAGAAGGGGTAGTACCCCTAGAGTCCAGTAGAGGGCGGAGCCTGTGAGAGATATAACTCAGTAGAGTACAGTAACAACATTTAAACTCTTGATCACTGGCGTCATCAGCGATAGTAAAACATCTACAGAGAGAAGTCCAAATCTGCTCTTTAACCTGTTGAGCCCGATTGCTCCCGAGGAACAGCGTCTCAGGGCTTCTTAACATTTAACAACTTATTAATTATGCATACCCACTTAACGGGAAGAAACTCAGCTAACAGACGATTGTGGAAGAAATTCCACTTAAAAAACAGAAACAACCTGTTTGGCAAGAAATGAACAAACAATAGAAGTTTAAAGCAAAGTTTTGTTATTTAATAAAGTCAATAAAAGTCCAAAAGCATTTAACAGAGTTAATCTATTTCAGCTGAAAGGACAGAGTCTTGCACCAAAAAGTTCGTACAAGAGCTGACAACATAGAAAAGAAAATACAAACACTTTATGCACTACAGAAGGAGGGAAGGGGAGGGTCCTCAGCAAGCAAATGTACAAGAAGTGTTGAGCATACGGTTGAAACTCACGTGTTCAGTACGTTCTAAGGAAGTGGAAATTAGAGGCTAGATGTGAATTCAACCCGTGGGAAATAAACAGAGAATGATGTTACAGTAATACTTATGATTAAATGAGATTTGATGATACATTTCAACAACGATATTAACCATTTTTACCTAAACGAAACACAAGTCCAACACCAAGCGTCTACATCGTCTAAAACTAAAACGAGCTAACGCTACATTAGCACATAACTGGCAAAAGCGATCTTTTCTACTTCGTGCTATCTGCACAAACGCATTTCATATGAAAGCTGAGATTCCACAGATTCCATTTGTATAAGTCTCATCACTGTACGACCAAAACTCACTGAACCAGCAGCCAGGAGAGAGCAAGAAAACAACTTCAGTCGTTATGATCCGTATTAGTTTCCCTGTTTTATTTTATTTATAGAGGTCAGGCTGAACTTTCCAAAAAGGTCAAAAACAGTTGTATTTGGATGGAATGAATACTCTATATATATATATATATATATATATATATATATATATATATATATATTATTTTTTTTTTTTATTCTAGTAATTCATCCAAAAAAGAAAAAAGTATAATTCATACACAAAGATAAACAAAATGAGTAGAAGCGGGAGGGCTGAAGCATAGCTTATGGGAATTAGCCCTCCAGTGAATCATCCTAATATAACATTGGCATTATTGCGTCAAAAACGTATAGAAATTAAGGAGTATAAAGAAATAAAGAAAAACTAGGAAAAAATAAATAAATGCATATATATATATGAAAACTAGATATAGGGTCATTTTCTGCACATGTCAATAGCAGTTGACTAATTTTTTTGAAAAGGAAAATACTATATATAAAAATATATATATGTACACATGTACTTGGCAAATAAATAATAATAATATATGCATATAAACATTGTGGACACTTATTTACAAGTGACTTTTTTAAAATTCATATGTTCACCCATACACAGAATATACATAAGCACCATATGTTCAGGTGTATAAGTACACAAATGCACTCATATACACCAATACAAATATTACATGGCAATTTCCAGCTGAAATAATAATTCAACCTCAACGATGAAAATAAATAAGAAGGAAAAATAAATAAAAAGTAATGTAAACAATATTAAATAAATAAACAAACTGAGAAGTTATTATTTCTAAAAAAAAATGTTGATTTATTCTGGGAATACCCAATATTTGTTAGCTGGAGTAATCTGCAAATATACATTTTTTTAAATGTAGTTTTGAATTGTTGATGACAAGTGATACTTGGAAGGTCTGGGTGAAGTCCATTCCACGCTCTAACTCCCTTTATGGATCAGCTGTGTGATTGGATGGTTGTTCTACAGGTTAGGATGCCTCGCTGGGTATTTCCTGACTGTGCTTTGGAACTGCTTTTGAATGTTAGTAGGCATGTTGTTATGGAAAATGTTGTGCATAATCAGTACTGTTTGAAGCTTTACTATGTTTGAATAGATTGAGTTTTTTAAATATGGGAGTTGTGTGTTCATATTTACCAACCCCACAGACTATTCGTAATACTTTCTTTTGGGATGTTATAATTTTTTGTAGGTTTGTTGGGTACGTGTTTCCCCATATTTCGGAGCAGTAGTAAAGGTAAGGGAGAAATAGACTATAAAGAGTTCGGAGTATTTGTTCCTCCAGAATGTTCTTAGTATGAAACAAAATACCTTTTTGACAGTTTAGTTTGTACATAATTGATATGGTGCTTCCAGTTGAGTTTTTCGTCAACAAGCAGTCCTAAAAATGTACATGCTCCAACTTTCTCTATCTCAGTATTACAAATCCGTATAACAGTCATTTCTACTCTCAGACTCTGTATTGAATAACATGTCATTGGTTTGGGCCACATTAAGAGATCATTTATCAACTGCAAACCAGTTACATAGTATTTCTAGCTCCGCTTTCACTATTTTAACAAGATCGCCAAGATTATGATGGGAGCAGAGAATGGTGGTATCATCGGCAAACAAAATGAACTTGAACATGTCGGAGGTGTTGATTATGTCATTGATATAAATCAGAACGTTTTGGACCTAAAATGGATCCTTGTGGGACTCCACATGTTATAGGAAGCTTGTTTGATTTCGCCTCGTCTATATCCACATGTTGTAGCCTATTTCTCAGATAACTCTTAACCCATTCTTTGGCTGGACCCCTTATGCCGTAATGTTCTAATGTGTGTAGCAGTATAGTATGGCTCACAGTATCCGAAGCCTTTTTAAGGTCAATGAATATACCAGCTGTAATCATTTTTTTCTCATGTTGTTGGTAATTTCTTCAACCAGTTAAATTACTGCTGAAGAAGTAGAGGGATTTTTTCTGAAATCCATATTGGCTGGGGCATAGAATACTAAATCTGCTGAAGAATTACTCCAGACGGTTGTTGAAGAGTTTTTCCAAGATTTTTGAAAATGGTGGTAGTAAAGAAATCGGTCGTTATTAAGATTTGATTTATCACCAGATTTGAAAAAGCTATTTGCAACATCTGTTTGGGTTTTTCCTTCGGTTTGGAATTTCTTAAATTCATTTCTGTTGTCATTTCTTTTCTTCTTAAATTATACTATTTATAACCTTCCAAGTGATTTTCATATCTCCTATGGCATTTTCAAATTTTTCAGAGAAGTATCGTTTTTCACAGTTTCTAAGGCAGGGGTCTCCAACACGTCGATCGCGAGCTACCGGTAGCTCGCGGTCAGCTTTTCAGTAGCTCGCCGCTCGCGGTTCAGACTGTGTAGAAAAAATCCGACGACAATAAATGCACCTGAATCAGTCCGTGTCGCTGCGGCTCAGACACACATGGATTTATGTTATAAAAAATGCTCGCGTTAGCACCATGTCAGGTTTTTGGTGAATTTAATCAAGTCTTGGATTGCAAAGTATGAATGTCCTCTTGCTATTTTCAGTTGATAAATACGTGTGTAAAGTTTGTGAATGCAGGAGGAAAGCTTCCGCGATCACCGTCTCCTCCGTTCCTCCAAACCCCGCCCCCTCCTGAAAAATAATGAGTGACAGGCTGATAGTGACCTGATAGAAACGTTATTATTCACTTAATCACTGATGAGATATGATGAAGCTAACTTAATCTCATACATTCATGGGCTTTATGTAACAGTAAGACAGAGAATGAGTGTGCACCCACATGCACTATTTTTGTTTTTATAATGCTGTTGTAAATACTCCTGTTGTCTGCTGTGTTCAGACTTAAGTCATGTTAGTGATGCCACATTCAGGACTTCAGTGTCCTTTTTTAACAGAAGACCGTAGCTAGAAGCTGCAGCTAGACTGCAGAAGCATTAGTTTTTAGTTTTTGAGGATGGAACAATTTCACACACAGATATAGGGAGGCTAGACCTATACAATGGATTTATGGTTTATAATTTCATGTCAAGACGAAGAAGAAGAAAAAGATGGCTGAACTGTTCAGTGTCAATCCTGTGGAGATGGAGGTTATAAATCTCCAAAATCATGTTCAGCTTAAGTCTCAGCAAAACTCACAACATTTCTGGAGCCTTGTAGACCCAGAAAACTATAAGAACATTCACCAAGCAGCACTGGAAAGGTCTGCTTTATTTGGTTATCTTCTACATACCTTTGTGAAGCAGCTTTTTCTGACATGAATGAAATCTAAATACAGAACAAGACTGACTGATGAACATTTAAATGACTCTATTAGAGTGAACCTAAGTGGGTCCAGCAGACCCCTCTATGGTGGACTCCATGCAGTGCCAGTCCTCTCACTGACTGTGAAAAAGAGTGAATGCACTTATTTTACACATGTGCCATAAGGCGATGTATTTACTTTGTGGGCCATAATAAGAAGTGAAAAAATTGTCTTTTTTTCTTGGACATTTATGTGAATTTTCAGTGATGTACTTACTATTACCTCATTCACACCAACGCAACTCCGGTTCAAGCTCCTGCTAGAGCTTTTCATTCAGAACCGGTTCTTCGGTTTAGCTCCGGCTCTTTTCACACCGCTCAGAGCCCGACTGGTGCTGCGTCATTGCGTCATCGTTTGCGTCATGACGTAACCGTTTGCGTGCCTGCTTCATAAAGCCAAACCGCGCGGAAACCCCTCACAGCTCACACCGACAACAACAACAACAATGGCCGATTGTGTTGAAGCGCTACTCGTTTTGGTTTTGGTAAAAACCAGCGGTTGCCATCTCTTTCTGCAATTGTTGGAGAATTGCTTTGGACCGCGTGCTCCCCTCCAGCTTCCTCTGTACCTCTTCGGAAGACCAGATTCCCAGTAGGTAGCTGGTCTCTTCAGTGGACCACTGCTGCTTGTTAAGTTTCTCCATCGTTGTGTACAAACTGGATAAAACGCGGGCTTTGTGTTGTTGTTCAGGAGTTGATCCCGCCCCTGCCCTGCCCCTGCCCCTGCCCCTGCCCCTGCCCTGCCCCCGCCCGCCCGCCCCCGCCCCCGCCCCTGCCCCTGCCCCGCCCCCGCCCCCGCCTCGACGTAAGCGTGACGTATGCGGTGCTTTTGCTCTAGCCGGAGAATTTTTTGGTGCTTGAAACGAACCGGATTCCGGAGCTAAGAGGCTGCTCCGCTGCGGTGTGAACAGGAAAACCCGGTGCTTTTCAAGCTCCAGCTCCGAACCGGCCCTGAAACACCGTTGGTGTGAATGAGGTATGTGTGGGCCATAATAATATGTGAGAAATTGTCGTTTTCTTGGACCTTGATGTGAAGTTAAGATTTTTGATAAGCTTTAGGTATTGCAATTTCACACGTGTACAAAAGTAGCTTAATTCAACTGATGAGTGCTATGTGAATAAATGTAAGCGATGTGATGCAAGTAGCTCTTGGCCACTTTCATTTTTTCTAAGTAGCTCTCAGATGAAGAAAGGTTGGAGACCCCTGTTCTAAGGATTGTAGTCAATTTGTTTTTATACAATTTATAACGACTTTCATCTTCAGTGCTTTTACTTTTCAAACATTTTCCTGTAGAGAGCATTTTTCTTACAGCAAGCGTTTTTCAGTCAACGAGTGAACCAGGGTTTTGAGTCATTATTATTCTTTTTGCAAATCTTAATTTTTATATATGGACAACATTCGTTCATGTTTTGCACGAAAATCCTTACAAACTCATTATAGGATTTGTTTACATCTTGAGTCTCAAATACTTCTTGCCATTTTTCATTTTTTAAGTTCATATTTAATTTATTTAGAGAACTGTCATTTAAGTTCCGCTTAGTTATGTATGTCTTTTGTTCTTTGTTATTTACAGGTTCTTTTCCGCAAATTGAGAAAATTGGCAATTTTTTCTGAGCATTTTTTCTACTTGTTCATTCAATTCCTCAGGATTACTTCCAGGCTTTCTATACATGCATGAGACGAGTATATGTTTTTTCTGTTTAAGCTCAATTTCTACGGTGACAGATTCAAAGAGGTTGTTACAGCAGAGGGAGAGACTATCTAACAATCTGGCAGAAAGTGTGTGTTTTTAACAGGGTAGCCCCTCCACCTCTTTGAAGTCTGCGATTCATATGAAAAGCCACATAATCTGGTAAAAAAGTGTCAACAGTGTTTGAGTCATTTTGCCAGGTCTCTGAGATTGCAATGATGTCAAAAGATCTATTTATGAGTTGAAGATATAGTTGGATCTTTTCACTATTTGCATTAAGGCTACGGGCATTAAAGTGTATTAATGAAAAGCCATTAATAGCTTTGAGTTCTATGTTAAAAAGTGTTTCGCTGTAGTAGCAGCAGTTGTTGGTAAGATTTCTGAAGAAATTAGAGTCTGGGTCAATGTGAGAGTCGGAACAGTTATGTTTATTAGATTTTCATCAAAGAGATTTAAATCCTTAGAGTTTACTCCGGTCACTGGGACTGGGTGATTTGAGTTCATGGTACATACACGGGGGTAAATTCATGACTGATCACAACACATGGGATTTATTTTAGCACACAGGACAAAATACAAAACTGAATATAACGGATTATTATCGAGTGGTCGATGGAACTTTTGACTCACGCTTGATGAAGGAAGAGAGGAAAAAAAGCACATAGATGTAATTGCATTATTTATCAATACGTTACCAAAAGCGGAAGTGGTATTCTTATCCTCAGAGTTCATTAATATTTAGATAAGTCCTCACTGTCCTTCACAATCGATACTTTTCCTTCGTTTGTTTTGATGAATATTTTACAGTCCCTGGTCCAAGTAGCTTCCATTTTGTTCCTCTTCCTCAGGTCTCTCGCCGTTTTTGCGATGTCCGCGTTCCTTTTCGTGAGGTGCTCGTTAATGTAGATTCCGGTCCCTTTCAATTTCTTGGCGTTGATCATCGTACGGATTTTTGTCTTTCTGCTCACAAGTTTCATGATCACCTTTTGGAATCCACTTTCCGACGGCTTCCCAAGTGTGTGGCAGATCTCGCTCTCCTCAGCCCTCAGGTACACTCCACGATCGTTAAGTGCCTCGAGCACCTGTGTTTCGACCGAATCATGTCCGTCTCTGTCTGTAGCAGGCGCAGAATCTCCTTTCACTACCGGGGAATATGGTTTTATGATTTTTAATCCGGTCACGATGATATCCTCTTTTCGAGTTGAGTAAAGTTGGAACGATATTGGCAGATTCGGCAGATTCGGATTTCACGGATCAATAACTCATGAACAAAACGTTGTTCAGACACAAATTACGTCTCATAAGTACCGTGGTAAGGTTGACAACAAACTATAATCACATGTTGATAAAAAAAAGCCAATATGCGCCGTCCTCCGAGCTTGACACATTCAATTGGTCTCTTTCCGCAGCCGGAGAAGAAACGAGTGCTCAGGGACCGTCTGCAAAGTGCAACTCCGAAAAAAGAATACAATCATATTCAATCACTTCACTATTATACAGTATATTTCTACCAAACTCACTACACACATCAATAGTGTCCTGGTGGTCATACTACAGCAGAGAGTTTGGAAGAATATGGTTTTGATTAATTTTGTTGTTAATGATACCATTTTTTTGAAAACTACTTAGTCTCCCAACATTTTTTTTAATCCAAACTACTTGGTGTCCCAACATTTTTTTTGGGGGGGGGGGGGGCCCATCACACATCTCGCTTGGGGCCTCAAGTTGGCCACGGGCGGCCCTGACTATTGTGTACATCATCTGCACCTGAAGATGTTTTCACGATTCGGCTTCATTTCTAGTCCTAAATCCTAGTCCTAATTTCTTGCACTAAGTACTTGCACTAATGTCCAACTCATGTTTCTTGTTGATTGTGTTTTTTGTATATATTCATTACTTACTTTTATACCCTTGTTTAGCTAGAACTTTCTTAACCCATGTGCCCTCCTTGGGCATTTTTTTACATTTGTCCTGACTTTTCTTTTGTATTTGTTGATCATTTCAGCTGTTACAGCTTTTGGCTTGGATTTTTGCAAGAAGTCTTCTTTTGAGTAACATTTTTGAAATCCAATGTCGTTTACTCTTACATGCTTTGTATACTCTCGTGATGCATTTTGCACCCTCTGGACCCCTTCCTGGCAAAAATGTATACGCACATGAAAAACTGCTATTAAATTATCATACATCAACATTCAATAATTTTCAGGATTTTAACCCTTTAAACGCCTGTTTCATTATTTGAATTATTTCATTTCTCTCAAAAATGCCTCATTGACTTCCATTCAAACCACATTTTTTGATCAGGATTTATCCTTTAACGCCCACATAAAATCTATTTCAAGGACCGCCTACTTCCATCTACGTAACATTGCAAAAATCAGGCATATCTTGCCTCAAAACGATGCAGAGAAACTAGTCCATGCATTTGTTACTTCAAGGCTAGATTATTGTAACTCTTTATTATCAGGGTGTACCAAGAAGTCAGTTAAGTCGCTTCAGCTGATTCAAAATGCTGCAGCACGTGTACTAACCAGAGTTAGGAAAAGGGACCACATTACTCCTGTTCTGGCTGCCTTACACCGGCTCCCTATAGAACATAGGATAGAATTTAAAATTCTTCTTCTCGCCTACAAAGCCCTTAATGGGCAGGCGCCATCTTACCTTAAAGAACTCATTATACCCTACTGTCCTACTAGGGCATTGCGTTCCAAGAATGCAGGGTTGTTGGTTGTTCCTAGAGTCTCTAAAGTACAATGGGAGCCAGAGCCTTTTCTTATCAAGCTCCACATTTGTGGAATCAGCTTCCAGTTTGTGTTCGGGCGGCAGACACCCTATCCGTTTTTAAGAGTGCGCTTAAGACCTTCCTTTTTGATAAAGCTTATAGTTAGGGCTGATTAGATTCAGCCCCTAGTTTAGCTGCTATAGGCTTAGTTTGTCGGGGGACACTTTACTTTACTTCTTCCTTCTCTCTGTCTGTACCTGTGTACTCTCATGTTCCCAATAACCCAGCTTCCCCAAATTTCTTTTTGGTGTCTATCTACGCCGGGACCCTGAGTCGTGGCTGATCCTGTTGCTGTGGTCCTGAGTCCTGGATCGCGAGCCCTGGATCTTGAGTCGTGGCTGTGGCTGTTGCTGTGGTCCTGGATCATAAGTCCTGGATGGATATCCTCGTGGATTCATCTTCTTATTATAGACACATGCATTTCCAAACATTTGGACTACCTATGTTGTAAATGTATTATCTTCTCAATTTACACACGGCATCTATTGCACGTCTGTCCGTCCTGGGAGAGGGATCCCTCCTCTGTTGCTCTCCCTGAGGTTTCTCCCATTTTTTTCTCCCCTTAAACTGTGGGGTTTTTCCTTTTTCTGGAAGTGTTTCCTTGTACGATGTGAGGGTCTAAGGACAGAGGGTGTCGTATTGTCTACTGATATTCTGTACAAACTGAAGTCCACTGAGACAAATGTAACATTTGTGATATTGGGCTATATAAATAAACATTGATTGATTGATTGATTGATCTCACTGCCATTGCAATATAAAACCATGCATTTTGTAATGTCAGCATTTCATTTAGAAGAAAAGTAGTGATATTTGATATTTCTACTCTATTCCAACAGATTAAACCATTTTCCCACTGTAGGCCGATGCATGAAATTCTTACATTTTTGCCAGTTATATTATGGAACCGTGTGACTAACAGGGGGCCCCGAGAGTGGTGTGGTGTGTGTGTGTGTGTGTGTGTGTGTGTGTGTGTGTGGTGTGTGTGTGTGGTGTGTTGTGTGTGTGTGTGTGTGGTGTGTGTGGTGTGTGTGTGTGTGTGTGTGTGTGTGTGTGTGTGTGGTGTGTGTGTGTTGTGTGTGTGTGTGTGTGTGTTGTGTGTGTGTGTGTGGTGTGTGTGTGTGTGTGTGTGTCATTTCCAGCAGCAGACCAGCAGGTCCTGCAGCATGTGACCTGGTGCTCTCTCAGGTGATAGAACAACTATTTTTTAGGCCTGTGCACAACCAGCACACACCTCTCCTCCCTCTCCCTGTGTGTGTGTGTCTGTGAGAATCTGTAAGCATGCACGGATCATTTCATGGGTAAAAAAAGGCCATCTTTTGAGGGATGTGTTTGATGTGTCTTTGAAGAGCTGCTTGATTACTCAAAAACAAAAAACAACTGTTAGTGTGGTTATGCACCTGGCTGCCAAATATAAACATGCAGTTTGACCAAGGGCTTATTTCATTAGTGAGCAGAGAAGGAGAAAGACCTGGAGCAAAGAAAAGGAACTAAAATGAAGAAGCATGTCAGTGCAGAAGAGACTTCAGAAATAATCTTGTAGCCTTCTTCTGCCAGCGAGCTTCAGGACTCATCTGAAGAAGACACAAGGTTCGAGGGGGGGTCTGACACAGAATGCTCTCTGGTGTCCAGCATTTCATCAACTCTCTGCTGTAGTATGACCAACAGGAGACTATTGATGTGTGTAGTGAGTTTGGTAGAAATATACTGTATAATAGTAACGTTATTGAAGATGATGCCATATTTATTGAAGATTTTACATTATAATTATTCACCAAAATTAATCAAAAGCACATTCTTCCAAACTCTCTGCTGTAGTATGACCACCAGGACACTATTGATGTGTGTAGTGAGTTTGTTAGAAATATACTGTACACTAGTAACGTTATTGAATATTATTGTATTCTCTTTTTTCGGAGTTGCACTTTGCAGACGGTCCCTGAGCACTCGTTTCTTCTCCGGCTGCAGATAGAGACCAATTGAATGTGTCCAGTTTGGAGGACAGCATGTATTGGCTTTTTTGGATCAAAATGTGATTGTAGTTCGTTGTCAACCTTACCACGGTACTTATGAGACGTAATTTGTGTGTGTACAACGTTTTGTTCATGAGTTATTGATCCGTGAAATCCGAATCTGCCAATATCGTTCCAACTTTACTCAACTCTCTTTTCGGGTGTGCTGTTTAAGCTCCTCGATCCTTCTCTCCAGCGTGACAATCTTCTCGTCTTTTTCCTTCATTATCCTCTCCATGCTTCCGATCGTTTCCAGCAGTTTTTTAATTGTTATGCTGTCATCCTTTCGGGTCTTATTTAAGTCACTTATATCCTTGGTAAAGCCTCCTTAATTTCTAAGATATCAGCGTTCGCTCGTGTCGCTGCCATACCGGAAGTTGCATTATGAAAAGAAACCAAGATAATATAGTGATATTTCAATGAAATAAAATGAGTTTTTACAGTGTGGTACCTGAGAAAGGTCAAATTGCACTGATGGCACCAAATGTACCCTAATGTACCTACTAAATTAGCATCTATCTTGACATCAAGGGTGGTTTTCACTATAAATAATGTGTTTTTTTTAGGCGGAGTTTAGAAATTACATTTTTTTACTATGTTCCATCTGAATTTACTCTGACACAGCAACATCTATATTGATTCTGACACTTCTACAGCCAACTCACAGGTGTATCATTGATTTGATAAAAAAAGATGATTCATATACCCCTTTTTAGAAGTGAAGATATAGTCATTCATTCTGGGCATGTTATTTTCGAGCCTGAGGCCTGAACAGCCCCAGGCTTAACAGGTTAAATGAACTAATGATGTTTAAAACATGTGTTGTTTCCACAGACAGAGAGCAGAGTCTCCAGTCTCCAGCTGTCTGTCTCTGAAGAGTGACTGGTCTAAAGGGGAACCTCTATACTTCAGTAATGAACCTGGACCCTCAGAGACAAAGTAAGAGTCTCTGCTGTAACCTGACCTGAAGAGGATTCAGTTTTTATATAATCTAATATATCTTTAATAATATAATGTGTGCAGTATGTACAGAACAAAGGCAGCAGAGAACAGCAAGCTAACATTATTTAAGGATATTTCAATATGCATTTATAGTGTCATGGTATCAACTGTATAAAGTGGTTTAAAATGCGAAAATATTGATATATACTAACTAAAAACTAAATATATCGTCCAAAACATTATTTACTACTTGGGGATGTTTATGAAATCTATTTTTAAGATGTGTATTAATTATAGCAATAACTGCTGGTTGTGTTTAGCATGAGCAGAGTCTTGTGTGAGTCAATGCAAAGACCTAGATCCGTGCCTGGCAACACGAATAAAGTGAAGATGTTAAATTCCTGTCCCCTGCGTATTCGTGCAGCGTGACACATTTAAACTTGAGTGTACAGTTTGTGACGCTCTGCCCATTGGTGAGAATCAGCTCCACTAATGTAAAGTGCTGTAAAGGATGTGTTCATCTCCACAGAGGGAAGAGGAAGAGTCCAGCCGTCAGACCAGCACTGTACGAGGTAAGAGGCCGAACACACGCAGCGTTTATTCCTCTTCCTGGTTCATTTGTTTTGAATAGGTATACTGTTGTAGAGCATAGACAGTAAGCTGTTTATAAAACATTTCAACTCAGTCTGTTTTTGTTGTATATTAGATTCTCAAGCATTTTCCTCATTCTCTCATGTTTCCTTCTCTTTCAGCAGATAGTGGTCTGCAGGAGGTTTAGATGAACATCGGCTCAGTCTGAGGAGGAGATGTGAACGTGTGACTGAAGGAACTGATCAAAGTGAAACCCTCCTCAACAGCATCTTCACTGAGCTCTACATCACACAAGGCCAGAGTGAAGAGGTTAATACCCAACATGAGGTGAGGCAGCTGGAGACAGCTTCCAAGAAGAAGACCCTCCATGACACTCCAATCAAGTGCCAGGACATCTTCAAAGCCTTACCTGACCAACAGACTCCATCAGAGCGGTCCTGACCAACGGAGTCGCTGGAGTTGGAAAAACCTTCTCAGTGCAGAAGTTCACTCTGGACTGGGCCGAGGGTTTGGAAAACCAAGATGTCAGTCTGGTGATCCCGCTCTCCTTCAGGGAGCTGAACCTGATCAAAGGTGAGCAGTACAGTCTTCTCAGGCTGCTCCATGTTTTCCATCCAACCTTACAGAAGGTCACAGCAGAGCAGCTGGCTGTCTGTAAAGTGCTGCTCATCTTTGACGGCCTGGATGAAAGCAGACTTTCTCTGGATTTCAGAAACAATGAGGTTGTGTCTGATGTCTCACAGCAGTCCTCAGTCAACGTGCTGCTGACAAACCTCATCAGGGGGAAGCTGCTTCCCTCGGCTCTCGTCTGGATAACTTCCAGACCTGCAGCGGCCAATCAGATCCCTCCTGAGTGTGTGGACAGGGTAACAGAAGTACGAGGCTTCACTGACGCCCAGAAGGAGGAGTACTTCAGGAGGAGATCGAGTGATGAAGACCTGTCCAGCAGAATCATCTCTCACATCAAGAGCTCCAGGAGCCTCCACATCATGTGTCTGATCCCAGTCTTCTGCTGGATCACTGCTGCAGTTCTGGACCACATGTTGACTACAGACCAGAGAGGAGAGCTGCCCCAGACCCTCACTGACATGTACTCACACTTCCTGCTGGTCCAGACCAAGAGGAAGAAGCAGAAGTATGAAGAGGGACATGAGACGAGTCCACAGCAGCTGACGGAGGCTGACAGGGAGGTTCTTCTGAAGCTGGGGAGGCTGGCGTTTGAACATCTGGAGAAAGGAGACATCATGTTCTACCAAGAAGACCTGGAGCGCTGTGGTCTTGATGTCACCGAGGCCTTGGTGCACTCAGGAGTTTGTACAGAGATCTTCAAAAGAGAGAGTGTGATCTTCCAGAAAACAGTCTACTGCTTTGTTCATCTGAGCATTCAGGAGTTTCTGGCTGCAGTCTACATGTTGCACTGTTACACCAACAGAGACACAGAGGTACTGAAGGACTTCCTGAAGAGTGGCTGGAACAAAGACAGTGAAAGCAGTGATGATAATAACCAGTCCCTAGAGGACTCCCTGCAGGGAGACTGGGAATATGACAGTGAAAGCAGTGATGATGATAACATGTCCCTAGAGGACGAAGACAGTGATAGCAGTGATGATGATTACCCAACCCTGCCTGTCTTCCTAAAGGGAGCCATGCAGAAATCCCTCCAAAGTAAAAATGGCCACCTGGACCTGTTTGTCCGCTTTCTCCACGGCCTCTCTCTGGAGTCCAACCAGAGACTGTTAGGAGGCCTGCTGGGTCGCACAGACAACAGACCAGAAACCATCCAGAGAGCCATCAGCAACCTGAAGAAGATGAGCAGTTCTTCCTCTCCTGACAGGAGCATCAACATCTTCCACTGTCTGACAGAGATGAAGGACCACTCAGTACATCAGGAGATCACAGTGTTCCTGAAGTCAGAGAACAGATCAGGGAAGAAACTCTCTGTGATCCACTGCTCTGCTCTGGCCTTCATGCTGCAGATATCAGAGGAGGTTCTGGATGAGTTGGACCTGGATCAGTACAACACATCAGATGAGGGACGACGGAGACTGATTCCAGCTGTGAGGAACTGCAGGAAGGCCAAGTAAGACCAGATATGATTCACTTTATAAACTAATGTGGATCAGGAGTTTAATTATTCAAATAAACACGATAACATTTCTGCTGTTTAAATACTGAGGGCAAAATAAACCCAACACTGTTCTTCTATTTATTTATAATGATAGTTAAACTGAAGCGTTCCTCTCTTCATATTGAGTGATGGAGGCGACATGTCAAACACATGAAGGACTTCAGAGGTTTCTCAGCATGTGATCACACAAACATGTAAATACGTACATCTCTAATAATGTCACGTGATTTATTTAATTTCTGTTTCTTTGGTCAAAGTCACTGACAGCAGGAGCACAGACATGTGATCAGATCACACTGACAACACATTACAATATATTATGATATTAAATGGACTAACAGCAAATGTCTATCAGAACATATTTTAAATTTTTTTTCATCAAATGCTTCAGTTCAATATAATGTTTCCTCTCTTTTTAACACATGTTGTAATATATGTGTTATTATAGACTCACTCGCTGTGGACTCTCAGAGACTCACTGTGAAGTCGTGGCCTCAGCTCTGAAGTCTGACCCCTCCCATCTGAGAGATCTGGACCTGAGTCACAACAATCTGCAGGATTCAGGAGTGGAGCTGCTGAGTTCTGGACTAAAGAGTCCAAACTGCAGACTGGAGACTCTCAGGTCAGTTCACTGACTGCAGTTCAAACAGATCTGTTTGTGTTTATGAACTTGAACAAATACATTTTATTTATTTTTTGTTCCACTTTGCTAATGACTGAATATTGATCAGATTAACAAAGAGAAGATGAATGTGTGAGGGAGAGTGTTTGAGCTTCCACAGACTCACACTTTGTTCCATGAGTCAGTGGAGATGCTGTCAGTAACAGAGGTCGCGTTAACCGAATATTTTTTTTGACGATCACGGAAAAATCTGAAAGCAGTCCGTCATTTTGACGGATTAGAACAAACTCGGAACAGCGCCAAAGTTTCCCCGCAGCGAGGCCCCGGTGTTATGCCGTGTTATGCATGCCCGCCAAAAAGGAAATGATATCGTTTCCAAACCCAACTTTGCCAAATCATTGATATGTCTGTGAGTTTTTGCTTTACGCTGTGGCGCGCTCCCGCGAGGAGCAGTGGGTATGCACAACACGGCATAACCACCGGCCCTAACAGTTCACAAGCGTCCCCCGCGTCCCGCGTCCCCCCCCCCCCCCCCGTTGACAGATCACGAGCGCCCTCCCCCCCCTCCCCAGTCTGAGTTTTGTACAGACCGACGGGTAATAATGGATTTTGACGGAGATTTTACGATCCTGCCCATCAAACTGTCTAGCGCAGGGGTGCACAATACGTCGATCGCGGGTAGATCGCATGGCATAAAAAAAAAAAAAATACATTTACTTTTTTTTCTTTTTTTAAAGTTATTCTATCATCCATCCTTACTATGGCATTTGCCACTTGATTGACGTACAGGTAAGCCAGTCCCCCCCCCCCCCCCCCCGCGCTCACGACACAGATTGGGCAGGGGCGGCCCTGTAGGTAGATCATTTGGGCTTGGTCCTTTTAAAAGTAGCTCCCAAGCTGAAAAAGTGTGGGCACCCCTGGTCTTGCGCAACCTCTGGTCAGTACTGATGAGCTGTGAGGGGAGATGAAGGAGTTGTTAAACATCTGATCAAAGTTCCAGATTATCAATGGATAGTTTCTACGTCTCTCTGACATTAAAAGCCTGTTTAATTCTGAACAGATTATTAAACATGGAGATATTTCAAATGGGAACATTGCTTTCTAAAGTGACATCATGTTTTCTTTATTCAGACTGGAGAGCTGCAGTTTGTCAGAGATCAGCTGTTCTGCTCTGGCCTCAGCTCTGAAGTCCAACCCCTCCCATCTGAGAGATCTGGAGCTGGGTGACAACGATCTGAAGGATTCAGGAGTGGAGCTGCTGAGTTCTGGACTAAAAAGTCCACACTGCAGACTGGAGACTCTCGGGTCAGTTCACTGACTCTCTGTTACTGCTGGAGATCTCATGTGTTCACTTTGCAATTTAACCTGATTTATGTTCATTAACTCTTAAACCCCACGGACCCGCCGAAGGGTCCGAAAATGCTACATCTGCTAGCACCAGTGGTATCTCTGAAGTGTCATTTATGAAACTATTAATGTTCCACACCTACCTGACGGGAAGAAACTCAGCTAACTGACGATACGAAAAAAACATTTATTTTCAAAACACAAGTCTCACAAGAAGCCTCTAAATGAGCCCTTAGCAAAAAGGGGCTAATGCTATTTCTGCTCATAACTCAAAAAGACGATAATTTATAATTCATACTTTCTGCACAAACAACATATCATCTGAAAGCTGAGATTCCACAGATTCCATCGGTATACACCCCATCACTGCACGGCTAGAATTCACTGAGCTACCAGCCAGAACATTGCAAGTAAACAACATCAGTTAAAATATCCATGACAATAATTAGGTCTTACCTTGGCTGTTTCGTGATCAAAAGTTGTGTTCAGCGGAATAAAAACGCTGCTCAAGGTTCATCCAATGTCTCTGTGTCACTGTAACATTACGACTGATAATCAATCCTTTCATTCATGGCAGAAGAGTAGGTAAAACGATAAACAGTCTGTGGCTTCAGCAGCCGGACATGCAGTTTACGCTTAGCTCTCCCTCCGCAGCCGTAAAGTATTTACGTATTTTGCAACTGCACTCGATTCTATTGGCTCTAACCGTTCAAAAAAGGTGTCAATCACCCAAATCGACCAATGGGTTCCAGAGATAGGATCTTGCGTAGTATAAATAAGGCCAGTTTCAGCTGCTTTACGCACACTCACGTCTCCTGCGCAGCAGAACCACCGCGAGGGGGAGAGACAGGAGAGAGAGGAGAGAGAGGAGAGACAGGAGAGAGAGGAGAGAGAGGAGAGACAGGAGAGAGAGGAGAGAGAGGAGAGAGGAGAGAGAGAGAGGAGAGAGAGGAGAGACAGGAGAGAGAGGAGAGACAGGAGAGAGAGGAGAGAGAGGAGAGAGAGGAGAGACAGGAGAGAGAGGAGAGACAGGAGAGAGAGGAGAGACAGGAGAGAGAGGAGAGACAGGAGAGAGAGGAGAGAGAGGAGAGACAGGAGAGAGGAGAGAGAGGAGAGGAGAGACAGGAGAGAGGAGGGAGAGACAGGAGAGAGAGAGGAGAGAGAGGAGAGAGAGGAGAGAGAGGAGAGAGGAGAGACAGGAGAGAGAGGAGAGAGAGGAGAGAGAGGAGAGACAGGAGAGGAGGAGAGAGAGGAGAGACAGGAGAGACAGGAGAGAGAGGAGAGAGAGGAGAGACAGGAGAGAGAGAGAGACAGGAGAGAGAGGAGACAGGGGAGAGACAGGAGAGACAGGAGAGAGAGGAGAGACAGGAGAGAGAGGAGAGAGAGGAGAGACAGGAGAGAGAGGAGAGAGAGGAGAGACAGGAGAGAGAGGAGAGACAGGAGAGAGAGGGGAGAGACAGGAGAGACAGGAGAGAGAGGGAGAGAGAGGAGAGACAGGAGAGAGAGGAGAGACAGGAGAGAGAGGGAGAGAGGAGAGACAGGAGAGAGAGGAGAGAGAGGAGAGAGAGGAGAGAGAGGAGAGAGAGGGGAGACAGGAGAGACAGGAGAGAGAGGAGAGGAGGGGAGAGACAGGAGAGACAGGAGAGACAGGAGAGACAGGAGAGAGAGGAGAGACAGGAGAGAGAGGAGAGACAGGAGAGAGAGGAGAGACAGGAGAGACAGGAGAGAGAGAGGAGAGACAGGAGAGACAGGAGAGAGAGAGGAGAGACAGGAGAGGAGAGAGGAGAGAGAGGAGAGACAGGAGGGCAGAGAACGGCAGATCGAACAGCAGATCAGCGAAACAGCAGGATTCGTTTTGTTTCTCTTCATTTGAACAATGGCAGCCAGAAAGAAGACTTTCTTGTCCGTCGAGGAGGCATTGGAACTCGTATTTGAGGACTCTCCGTCGGAAGATGGTGATCTCGTCACGCATGAAGGGGACAGTAGTGACTCCGATTATGAACTTCCACCACCGGAAAGGTATGTAATCTCTCTGTTTGATTCTTACTTATTTATTTGGTGTAAGAGTATTCATCTGTTTTTATCTTGTAGTTATTTATTTGGTGTAAGAGTATTCATCTGTAGTAATTTCACACACGTGAGTGTAACACGACGGCATCCATGTTGTGATATAATGTTATTTCACACACACACAACAAACAAAATGGATGCCGTTCTTGTTCAAAGACTAGAAATAAACAAGACAGTAAAAAAATATACATGTTGAATTTAACACGGTATATATTATATATATATATATATACAATATTAATATTAAATATTGAACAGATTATATCAACCCCGTCTCACATAATTTACACGGTATACATTTTGAGTGATATACTGTTATTTCACACACTCAAAATTGATGTTCTGCTGTTGTTGTAGAGGAATTATTTACATTTTTGAAAGTACAAGCCAGTGAATTATCTATTTGTTTTTTCCACATTTGTTTCACAGTGAGGAAGACGATAATGAAATGGCTTCTGGATCACAGCCATCAACGTCTGCGTCCAAACTACGACGCCATTCAGAGCCAGCCACACCAGCCACACCTAAGATACGACGCCGGGCATCTGCACCAGTAGTAACTCAGCCTGCCTCTGCATCTTCTGATGAAGATGCACCATTCGAGCCGCCGTGCAAAAGAAAAGGAAAGGGAAAAGCATCAAAAAAAGCTGTAGCACCCAGGAAGCGTGCCCGAGGTGGGTCGGCCTCTACCAGAACGACAGAGGAAGAACCCAGGTGGCACAGCAGAGAGGAATATGACATATGTCCGGAGCCATTGAGGTTCATGCCAGCCAGGATCCCAGGGCCTACGTTTGACACCACAGCATTATGGTCTCCCCTCTCCCTCTTCAGACTATTTTTTGGCAATACCGTGATTAATACACTAATTGCGAACACAAACGCAAACGCCCTGAAGAGATTGCAGGCTGGAAAGAAGATGGTTTGGAAAGTGCTGACTCAGGAAGAGTTTTTTAATTTCCTGGGCATTATCATTTTCTCAGGCCTAGTTCACGTGCACCAGCGAACAGACTACTGGAGGACTACATGGCCATATAACTTCAGCTTCCCAGCTGATAAAATGTCCCGCAATCACTTCGAAACCATCATGTGGTCGCTGCACATTAGCAACCCTGAAGAAGACGAGGAAAATGATCGCAAAAGAAACACTGCAGAGTACGACAGACTTTTCAAGCCCCTGTACACTGAAATCACTGCTGCCTGCAAAGCACATTTCCAGCCCTATCAAAACATTTCCATTGATGAAAGGATGGTCGCCTCCAAGGCCCGCAGCAGCATGAAACAGTATCTGAAGGACAAGCCAACAAAGTGGGGATTCAAACTGTTTGTGCTGGCGGATTCTTCAACAGCATACACCTGGAATTTCTTTGTGTATGCGGGGAAGAGTGAGTTCACCCAAGGCCAGGGACTCAGCTACTCCTCCGTGATTGATCTCCTGCCTTTCTCTCTGCTCGGTGCGGGATACACACTCTTTGTGGACAATTTTTACACCAGCCCTGCCCTATTTGGGGATTTGTCAACAAAAGGCATTGGCTGTTTTGGGACCATTCGAAAAAATCGAGTTGGTTTTCCACACACTGAGTTGAACGACCTTCCGAAAAAGGCTGAAAGGGGAGATCTGCGTTGGATAAGGAGAAGCAAGCTCCTGTTTGTAAGTGGATGGACAGCCGTGAAGTGAACATGTGCTCCACAGTGCACAAGGCCTTCAGCGGTCAGAATGTCAGGCGGAACGTGAAAGAGCGTGGTGTGTGGCAGACTAAGAATGTTACCGTTCCTGACGCTGTGGTGGACTACAACAAAAGCATGGGCGGATGTGTCCGACGCTTTGATGGGATACTACAGCGTTCGCCACAAAACGAGGAAATGGTACAAGACTTTTTTTGACCATTTGATGGACATTGCCGTGGAGAACAGCTTCCTTCTCTACAAGGAGCTGTACAAGAGGAGGGGTGACCCCGCCAGGGCCAAGCCACTCACACAGAAGTCCTTCAGGGAGCAGCTTGCTGAAGAAATGGTTGAGTTTTCTGGAGTCCCTGCAGCAGCACCCCCCGCCCACCAACCCCCCCACCATCACTCACATGCATGCCCGTGTATTATGGGGAAGATGCACCACGGTCAGGAGCAGTGTTTCCGCCAGACCAAGGCTGAGAGGGCGTCCACCCCAAGAGCGCGCGGGGGGGGGGGTGTGACGTCACGTCGTGTCACGTGACTTGAATTTTGAATTGAGCCGTCCCTTAAGTTATTATCTCTTTACGTATTAGTGAGCCGGATCATTTGGCTCGGCTCACTAAGAAGAGCCGGCTCTTTCGGCTCCTAAACGGCTCTTCATGTTACCACAGTTTACCACGGAGCCTCAGTTTTGCCGCTGCGAGGCTCCGGCGCTCGCAGTTCACGCGCGTGCTCCACTTGCACCCCCCGTCAAGGCTCGCCGGCAGTAACATTTCCGTCACAGGAACACGCTTTGCTGGCGGCGAAAATAATCCCACCAGACTCCTTTGCCCCTCCAACAGAGGGATGTCCTTGTCCTTTTTTTTCGTCATTTCAAGCGATAAAAACTCGATCTTCTCTCGAATTATTAATTTTTTTGGACGCCCTCGGCTCGAGTTCAGGGCGTCCAGAGCTGAATAAGGGCGTCAAATGACGGCAAGACGCCCCCCTGGTGGAAACGCTGGTCAGGAGGTCCTGCAGGAAGTGCTCTGATGCTGGCAACAGAAGGGTGAAGACACCTGTGTACTGCAGGAAGTGTCAGGTCCCTCTGTGCTTCACTCCCAAAAAGAACTGTTACAGGGAAGGGCATGACTTACTGGAATAAGACTGTAACATTCAGGGTTTGTATAAAGTTTGGAGAGTGTTTATTACCCAGAATGCTTGTTGTTTTTACCTAAAGTGTGGTGTTATTGTATCGTGTGTTGCTAACAGTTTTTAAATCAATCTGCTCCAGTTGGAGTCACATTTTTCCTGTTTCCTCATTTGTATTGTGCAAGAAAACATGCATCTGATGCAAAGAGGGAACTTCCCACACACTCCACCCCACACACACACACACACACACACACACACACACACACACACACACACACACACACACACACACACACCACAACCACACACATACCCACAACCACACACACACCCCCACACACACACACACACACACCACACACACATACCCACAACCACACACACCCCCACATACAACACAAACACACACACACACACACACACACACACAACCACACACATACCCCCACATACACACACACACACACACACATACCCACAACCAACACACACCCCCCACACACCCACACACCACACACACACACACATACCCACAACCACACACACACCCCACACACCACACACACACCCCCCACATACACACACACCCACACACACACCCCCACATACATAAACACACACACACACACCCACACACACACACACCCCACACACACACCCCCCACATACACACACACACACACACACACACACACACACACACACATACCCACAACCACACACACACATGGATGGAATGAATACCTATAGTGATGATTCAATGTTATACAATGATTTTTAGTCTGGTACCTGAAACAGGTCAAATGGCACTGATGGAACCAGATGTGCCCAAAGGAAGTCCGCTTGGACTTCTTTTTGCTAAATCTCTCTAAAAAGGTCAAATGTCACTTGTTTTGCCTCAATCTTGATACACGGTACTTATTATATGTTATACTTTGGATTCCTAAAGCTTTTAGGCTACTAACCCATCATCCAAGGGTGGTTTTCACTATACATTTACTTTACATCTATATTGATTCTGACACTTCTACATCCAACTCACAGATGTAACCTTGCTTTGAGAAAAAGGTTATTATTAATTTACCCCTTTTAGAAGTGAAGTTATAGTCATTTGTTCTGGGCATGTCATTTTCGAGCCTGAAACCTGAAAAACAGGCTCGGGGCCTAACAGGTAATAACTAACATCCATAAAGTAGTAAATGTCCTTTTATTCATATTTCATTTTACATACTAAAAGAAGAACTGCAGACATTACAACAACAGCTGTGCACGTATTTGACAACCCAAACAAAATTAACAATGCAATACAGCTATAGATACAAATACAGAAAAGAAAAAATGGTCATTTGTCCATTTGTCAGACCAGTTCTCTCAATCAGTCAGTATTCCTTTTCGCTGGTTTGAATGTTAAACATTGTATTTTCTGGCATTTCCAAAATATGTGTGCATGGTTGGCCTCTGATTCTCCACATTCTCTCCAGCACAGAGGATTTGTATTTAAGTATTTACTCTGAATCTTAGGTGTGATAACAAATCTGATCAAATTCTTCCATATCCGTGAATTGGTGGATGATTGATGTATCTTCCACATGTTTTGCCAATCATCTGAAATGGTTGTGTTAAATTCTGTTTCCCTTTTCTATATTTAGTTGAATGTTTATTTGTGGACAATACTTTGTATAGAGCAGTTATGGTTCAGATTTTGGTTCTTTGTATGAATTAGTTATGATTTGAATCACACCACTCACTTCAGCAGAGGGGTCTCTTTTCATTTGCTTTTTGTAGTAGTCCCTTATTTGTAAGTACCTGTAGAAGTCATGTTTATCCAGATCAGGGGTATTCAACTAAAATTCAACGAGGTCCAGTTAGAGAAAATGTCCCCATGCAAAGGTCCGGAACATCAACATGTCTAACTTTCTTTATGGATTAGTGTGATATTGAAGTAGCTGCAGCTTCATCAACGTCTGCATGTCATCAACAGCTGACTGCCAATCAAATAAAGAAAGATTCATAAACAACAATATTGAATTCAATTAACATTGAACTCTACAGATATACAGTAAATACTGTGGATGTGTGTAATGTTCCTCTCTGGCTGCATTTAAAAATAAAAATAGGAGAAAATAAATAAAATAGCTTTTGAAAATGTGTGCATCTTAAAAGTGCTTAATTTTAGATAAATAAAATAAAAGTGTAGCAGCAGCTTGAGTTTCCCTTTTTCTTTGTTAACCGTTTCACATCATGACTCTAACAGTTTCAGCGATTATAGAACAATATCAGTCTTTACACATCATAACAATTGAACAGTTTTAAAGTGTCTCTTTCTGTCCCTCTTATATTCCCTCACTCACTTTGTTTAATTCAGCGTGAGAGTTGAGCTGGAGCTTGTCCGGCCAGGAGGTTAGATCTGGGCTGAAATGGTGTCAGGGCCATTCTCATACACATGCAGGTGCTCATTGGTTAGCCTCGGTTAGCCTGCCCTGGAACCATATTTAGTTTTAATTTAGATCCTGGTGGACTGATCATATCGGGCTCTGAGAGTGCTTATTTTTAGTGACCTCAGTTCTGACTTGAGAGGGAATGTTTGGTCAAACACTTTGTGTTTTGTCTCATAGTGGCGTTTTGGCCTTTTAATGAGCGCCACGGTCTCTGAATGAGACACACTGGCTCTGTGCTCCCAGTGGGCCGGATGAACATGAATGAGTCCACTCAGGGTTAAAAGCTCTGTCCTCACTGTCCTCTTTCCTCTTCTTGGAGAGCGCCATGTGTCATTATTTGTCTCTCCCTGTCTGCCGCTAACACGCCTGTTCACTCTCCTCTCCGCTTCTCTCCCTGTATCGCTAATAGAGATGGGCGAGTCCTGATTCATCCGGATCATTAACCCGGATCCTAGTAATGAGCTGGTCGTGACGAGTCTCCCCTCTCCATTAACCCGAGTCCTTTGAGTCCTACACCTGGTGACGTACAAATTAAAACTATAAATTGCGTCACTCGTTACCCTCCTTATAACATGTAAAATCACATTACAACGTACCCCAGTCCATCTGCCTAGCCTTAGCAAGTAGGATAGCTGCCAGAAGTTATCGTTTGGCTCAGGGGAGGGGACGCGGATCAGTGAAACTTCCTGCAGACTCGTGGGGACTCAGGGGAGCCGTAAGTTACGGCTCCTAACCGTAATAGCATAGCAGATCCAGAGATCCATCCATATCGTCATATTGTGCACGAGCATAGCCGCGGCCGGGAAGACATTTTACTTAGGGGGTGTGGCCAAAAGTGGGGATAGATTAACAGTAACATGTTGCAGCCCCTCCTCCAGCACCTGGCTCCCGCGGCTATATCCTGCACGAGTCAACAGCAGACTCAGAGATTCGCAAATCCTGACTCACTGTGCAAAACATAGCAGACTCAGAGCCGTAACCGTATAGCAGCAGATCCAGAGATCCAGCAGACTCGTCGTCCTGCACGAGTCAACAGCAGACTCAGATTCGCAAAATTACCCTTTTTTGTGATCAACATGTTTTATTAAAGCAAAAGACACCACTTTACACAAATTTAACACATAGGGCCTACAAACACCAGTATTGCAATGATTACGCAGTCCATGAGAAAATAGGGAGGGGGGGGCATATGATTAGATCTACATACACACTGTTTTCATGACCCAAATATGTATATATGTTCATTTTAATTAATTTTTTATTTTTCATAGTTATTTTATCATGGGTGGAGATACTGGGTGAAGTTGTTGCAGTGGTGATTTGTTGACCAGCCCCCTTGACCCAATAACAATAATAATTGTATAATTAAGACATTTGATATATTCTAACTGTTTGCAATTTTCTATCATTTGTCATTGTTTGTTTCTTTTGTGTGCTATGTTCAAAATAAACGTTTTGCCAAGTAAGATCCTTATTGGAAATGCAGCTATTACACGCAGGAGACTGCTGCACAACATGACAATTTTGTTAGAAGTCTACACTGAAACTTAATTTAGAGCCGGAAACATAATGGACTTAATCAAAATCGCGGGATCCGTGGATCCAGGTCAATGATCGAGAGAGACCAGTAGCCTACGAGTTAGTCAGCGGAACTTCACAGACTCAGATTCGCAAATCCTGACTCACTGTGCAAAACACAGCAGACTCGTGCGGACTCAGAGCCGTAACCGTATAGCAGCAGATCCAGAGATCCAGCAGACTCGTCGTCATGCACGAGTCAACAGCAGACTCAGATTTGCCAAATCGCAAAATAACCCTTTTTTTGTGATCAACATTTTTTATTAAAGCAAAAGACACTGTGTAGGGGAGGTTAATGTAACGTCAGTTTAATATGCTCGTGAAATGCAACAACTTTTCGGTTTCACCGGTAGGATTTCTACGCTCTTGGTGCTGCTGACTCATATGACTCAAATGACTTGTATGATCCGGATCTCTTCAATGACTGACTCAGAAGACCCTGAGTCCGTAAAAGGATCCGGATTTGCCATCTCTAATCGCTAACTCTTCTCTTCACTCACTTTCCTCTCCGCTTCTCTCTGCCGCTCTCTCGTCTCTTCTTCTGTGTTTCTCTCCCTGCATCGCTCACTCGTCTCTTTCGCCCCGTCGGCAGCAGTTAAAATAGAATCGCCCCGTCAAAATTGAATTCCCTTATTAATGTATTGATTATAGGTCTGGGTCCGTATAGGTCGGCGTCTGGGTCCGGATCCGGACCGCGGTCCGCCTGTTGCCGACCCCTGATCTAGATCATATTTATCCTTAAATGAGCTCCCCTCTGTATCCTCCGGTATGCCGAAGGTTCTGATGTTATTTCTTCTTGATCTTCCCTCCAGGTCCGTTCATTTTTCTAGCATCTGCCGTGTATGATCCGACATTCCCCACAGTGCACTGTTAAGGTCTCTACACACCAACCTGAGACCAAAGAACGCGTACCGAAGGCGTCCCGACTTTTACGTCAGCTACGTCGGGCTTCGTTGGCTTCGTCGGATAAAGCCGCCCGCCTACGAACACACCGCAAATACTTCAGCCGACGAGTGGCAATAACTCTCCTTACCAGCAGGCGGCGGTAGTGTGTATTCGTCATTCAAAAGAGGCAACAACCGGAAGACAGACTGCGTTTTATACACCGAGAGAAGAAGAACAGACTTAGTAATATAAACAGTTGATCGTTGGTCTTCACTTTCTTCATTCCATGCCGTCATGATAAAAAAGAAACTCTTGCGTCCGGGTGAGATGAAAATGAGGAAGATTAGCCGTCTGTGTGTGCCTTCTTATCGTTTGTTTTGGTCCCTCACTTCCGCTTCACTTCTGATGCACTGATTCGCTAAGCTGAACAGCCAATCAGAGTGATTGATTTGTCCAGACGTTCTTTGGCCTCCCGCGGCCGATTCAACATGTTGAATCGGCGGCGGGAGGAGGCGGGAAGGTTGAAAATGTGCCGTAAAGAGACGACACACCAACCTGAGTAGTGCGACGCGAATGCCCGACTGCCTCTGACGGCTTCGGACGGCCTCTGACTCCCAAAGTCGGGCCGGTGTGTAGAGGCCTTTAGCCACTGACTGCCACTCTTCCAACTCAGCTAGTCATGACTGGGCTTCGCTAACACTCATTTTCTGTGTCTGTATTTCATTGTGATTTTCTGTGAGCTTGCTGTTTAATTCTTGCCGGAGGTTATTGATTTCTTCCTTCACCTCCTTCTTCAGTTCATCTTTAAATGTGGATAGCTGGTGTCGTAGATCCTGCTTGAGCTCTCGGATATCATTGCTAATAGCTGCTAGCCCGGCACGTAGCATATCTGCTTTCTCCTGTGGCTCCGGTGTCTCTGTTAGCTCTTCCTCATGTTCACTAGCTTCGGAGGATTCATCCATTTCGGGTTGTTCTCCTACTTTGTCTTGCTCTTTGTAAGTTTTCCGGCATTTCCGATTGTTTGCCCCACTCATTTCTTACTTTTTTTTGTCGAGTAGTGAGAGAGTTGATTAACTTGTGTCCTCTCACTCCACCATCATACCGGAAGTCATGCTGACTGTTTCTTAAAGGAACTGTAATAGATGTTAGCTGTAAAAAGCTAATGTATGTATTTAATACTTCGTAAACGATAACGTCTGAATAAAGGTAATCTGAAGTAATATTAGTTTTACATGATAAAGTTTACTTTCTGAAGAAGACAGATTTTGTTCCCATTCATTTAAATGTTGAGTAACACTTCTGATTCTGAATGGATTTTTATCCTCATCATGTTTTCTTCATTCAGACTGTGGGGCTGCAGTTTGTCAGGGATCAGCTGTTCTGCTCTGATCTCAGCTCTGAAGTCCAACCCCTCCCATCTGAGAGATCTGGACCTGAGTTTCAACATTAATCTGCAGGATTCAGGAGAGAAGCTGCTGAGAGATCTTCTGGAGAGTCCAGACTGCAGACTGGAGACTCTCGGGTCAGTAAGGGGTCTCTGCTGGTTCAGCAGTATTGTATGAAACACAGGGAGGTGTTTCTCTCACTGGGGAATCCCAACAGATCAGTGATGTTACCCACTGACTGCAGGCTCTTTCATTCTTCCATCAACTATAGAAGGCCAGCTGAACATGCAAAGCCACATTTAGTAATCCACTCTCTAACAGACAGATGGGGTTTTACTGAAGAGTGGGAAAGGTAGTCTGTTCTTTATGGGATGTTTTTAGTTTCTAATGACTGGTTACTTCCTGTAATGCAGCTGAGAGCTGTGGCAGGCAGTCGTAGTGTTTGCAGAGAAGATATGATGGGATGTAAAGCATGAGATCAGGACTCTGAGAACTCAAAGAACTAACACTTATTTAAACTGGATCTAAAACTGTTGGATTGTGTTCATCCCTACAGGATCAGAGGTGAGTGGATCAGAGCCAAGATCCAGAAGACCTGTGAGTACTGAATATCCTCCATTCATCAAGATGTAATGGAGCATGTCCTCGGAGGAAAATAACACTCTTGTTTCTCTCTCTTCATCATCATCGTTTCTCTTTATGTTTTATTATCATCATCATTCTCTCTCTCTCTCCTTCTCCTCTCAGGTGACAGGAAGTGAAAACAGACAGAAAGGTGAGAGGTCGTACCAAGTGAAGTTAATTTATTGAGCTTTCACCACTGAATAAAATGTAGTTATTGCTCAGTGTGTTTCTGGAATTTCAGACACATCTGCTCAGTTTGATTTGTTCTCCGTTTATTTATTTCTGGGCGAGTTTGAGACGTAAAGAGGAGCGTGGAGGCATTTTGGAAAATAAAGAAGAAGGCTGCAGCTGATGAGAGACTTCCTGTTAGCTATCCTCAATATTAAGTGAAGTGACAGTATATTTTCCATCCTTCTTCCACCTCTGATCTGGAGTCAGGTAGCTGCTCCAGCAGAGGGGCCCAAACTTCCCTTTCCCATCAGCCAGCTCTGACTGGTGGATCCAAGGAGCTCCCAGTCCAGTGTGGAGATATAATCCCTCCACCTGGTCCTGGGTCTGCCCCTCAGTGTCCTTCAAGCCTAGGATGTGCCTGGAACACCTCTAGGGAGGCTCCCAGGTGGCATCCTTACCAGGTGCCTAAACCACCTCAACTGACTCCTTTCTACGTGAAGGAGCAGCAGCTCTACCCCGAGTCCCTCCCCATGACTGACCTTGTTCTTTCAGTCATGATGAAGTGAGGGTAGGAATGAAGATGGACGGTAGCCTTTGCCTTCTGGCTCAGCTCTCTCACAACTGTGCGGTAAAGCGACTGAAATATAGCTCCGCTGATTCTCTAACCCACTTTAGGCCAACCTCTCCAGGCTTGGCTCCTGAGAAGGACAGGCTGAGAAGGGGTGGACTGTCTGATAAGGTTATACAGACCATCCAGGCAGCAAGAGCGGGTTCCACCTCAGCCTGTTACAGGGCGAAGTGGTTGGGATTCCAACATTGGTGCGAGGAAAGGAGTCTACAGCCTCTGTCCTGTACATTGGGCACTATTCTATCCTATTTACAGCATCTGGTGGACAAGGGGCTTGCTCATGCCCATAGTCAAGGTGTATGCAGCAGCCATCTCGTCCTGCCATGAGGGATTTGGTGACAGACCAGTCTTTAGCCATCCTCTTGTGAAGCGTTTTTTGCAGGGGGTCAGGAGACAACGCCCAGTGGTGCATGTCTCCACCCCGCAATGGGAACTGCCATTGGTGCTCGAGGCTTTGTTTACAGAACCGTTTGAGCCTCTGGAGCTCTCCTCTCTGAAGGCGCTTTCATTGAAAACAGCTTAGCTGCTTGCATTGACTTCTGCCAAGAGAGTGTGCGAACTGACCGCTCTATCGGTGCACCCGAGTTGCCTTTTGATTTGTGATGACCGTAGCGAGGCGACACTCAGACCGTACCCCTCCTTTGTTCCCAAGAACCTAAGGAGTTATTTCAGGTCAGGTAGGGCGCACAGCTTCTATTAGACGCACTGAACAGCTGTTTGTGTGCTTTGGGGATGGTGTGGCCGGTAAAGCTCTGTCCAAGAAACGCCTAGCAGGATGGCTTTGCGAGTGCATCTCACATGCCTAGGCAGGCGGGGAGAGCCTTCCCCACTGCGGTCCATGCACACTCTACACATGGTGTGGCTGTGTCGGCTGCCTTGTTTGACGGCATGAGTGTGGCTGGCTCCTTTTCATCGTCTGTGCTTGCTGGGGCAACACAGGACTGGTGAAAGGGGGAGGGGTGTGGGTCAGTAAGCTGTATCTGACTCCCCTTGGACATAATACACTTACATTTTCCCATGTTCCTTAAGGACCCGGGAAATGTGGTGCGCAGTGTGTTTTATCACTTGCTCTGACACCTGCAGGGTTAAGCTATGGGCTTATCCAGAACAATTAGGCTCTACCCTGCCAGGTAAGCTACGGCCCCGACTTCTCAATGGTGACAACCGGTTGGTAGGAAGTTGGGGTGTGATGGCTGTCAACCAAAGGCTGATCAGGAGCAGTGTGGTGGGTCGATGTTGTGAGGCGACAGGGCGTTCATTCATCGGGGCTCCACCCACTGTAACCATAGAGTCCAGTAGAGGGCGGAGCCTGTGTGAGATAGAACTAGGGTTACAATACGTAACCATCGTTATTCGTCACTCTCACACACATACCCCGTTAGCTCTCTCTTAGCATTTCCCGTCTCTCCCTCTAGGAACGTCCCTTGCCGACTCCCAACCAATCAGACGACACTCTCTCACTCACCTCACAGCAACAAGTCAAAAGACCTGTCTATCAAAACAGTGACACGTTCGCTGACATTCTGTCAAATGTAAAAAGACTCTGAACAATAAAACACATGAAAACATTATAACCAGTCCGTTACAGTGATATCATCAAAATCTAGTGAAAGTAGCGACAGTAAAAGTAGTCATTGTGCAGATTGGTCCATTTCAGAATAATATATATGATATGTTTTATAATGATTGATCATGAAAGTGTTCTCAAAGCTGGTAAAGGTGCAGCTAGTTTGAATGACTTTGTATACTGCAGGGTAGCTTGAGGATTTACTCCAGGTGGAACTAAAGTCTGATTTAACACTTGGTTATATTTCACATCATTCATCCACATCTGTGAAGTAACTAAAGGGATTAAATACATGTAGTGGAGGAGAAGTACACCATGTACCTCTGAACTGTAGTGGAGTAGAAGTACACTATGTACCTCTGAACTGTAGTGGAGGAGAAGTACACTATGTACCTCTGAACTGTAGTGGAGTAGAAGTACACCATCTACCTCTGAACTGTAGAGGAGTAGAAGTACACCATGTACCTCTGAACTGTAGTGGAGTAGAAGTACACCATGTACCTCTGAACTGTAGTGGAGTAGAAGTACACCATGTACCTCTGAACTGTAGTGGAGTAGAAGTACACAATGTACCTCTGAACTGTAGTGGAGTAGAAGTACACCATGTACCTCTGAACTGTAGAGGAGTAGAAGTACACCATGTACCTCTGAACTGTAGAGGAGTAGAAGTACACCATGTACCTCTGAACTGTAGAGGAGTAGAAGTACACCATGTACCTCTGAACTGTAGAGGAGTAGAAGTACACCATGTACCTCTGAACTGTAGAGGAGTAGAAGTACTCCATGTACCTCTGAACTGTAGAGGAGTAGAAGTACACCATGTACCTCTGAACTGTAGTGGAGTAGAAGTACACCATGTACCTCTGAACTGTAGTGGAGTAGAAGTACACAATGTACCTCTGAACTGTAGTGGAGTAGAAGTACACCATGTACCTCTGAACTGTAGAGGAGTAGAAGTACACCATGTACCTCTGAACTGTAGAGGAGTAGAAGTACACCATGTACCTCTGAACTGTAGTGGAGTAGAAGTACACCATGTACCTCTGAACTGTAGAGGAGTAGAAGTACACATTAGCACATGTTAACAGTACCAAAAGTACCTCAACATTGTACTTAAGTACAGTACTTGAGTAAATGTACTTAGTTCCTCTCCTGATCTGTAAAGCTCTCCCAACATATGCAGGTTAGCATCCGGCAGCTTCTATGTGCTGGGGACCCGTACTCTACATTTCTATCCTCACACTTTGGGGTCCTCAACATGTGTGGGTTCACAGCAGGACTCTCTGAGCTGCAGACACATTCTTTCTGTGACTTCAGATATTTGGAGCATAATAACTGAAGCTGTTTCTCCGTGTTCAGGAACTCCGACCCCCCGAGTCCTGCGGCAGGAAGCGCTCCTTCTCTCCAAGAACTCCTGGACCCTGCAAGCCGTCCAGAACCAGAGTCCCAGTGAGGAGTCCAACCAGTGGACCTCTCAGAGTTAAACTACAACATTATTAAAGATCATGTTTAAAGTTAAAAAAGGATGCTTTCAGACTGTATCCAGAAGTTTCTCTAACTCGAGTCAAAGCAGGTCATTTGTGGATTATATAAAAAAAACTAAAACAACTGTAATAAGAATACTCTCTTTGGACATTTTATTTACATTTATTTCAAATGTTTCTGACTTTCTATCTGAGTGCTTTTCTCATGAATTAACAACTTACATCTTTTCTGTTCTCGTGTATTGCATAATCCTACAGGATATTAGATTTTTTTTCATGTAACTTTAAGACTAAATATTATTTTCTCAGCTCCGTAATAAAGAAACACATTTTTAAAATAAATATAAATATTTTGTACTTATATCCCGATGAGTCAACAGTAAAGCAGTCAGGCGTTTATGGTCAGCTGGCATGTGTATTTGTTAATTGGCTCATATGGTTTAAGATGTTAACCCCTGAGCCTGTTTTTCAGGTCTCAGGCTCGAAAATGACATTTCCAGAACAAATGACCATAACTTCACTTCTAAAAGGGGAAAATTAATTATCTTTTTTCTCAAAGCAATGATAAACCTGTGAGTTGGATGTAGAAGAGTCAGAATCAATATAGTAAAAAAAAATTAAATTATAGTGTCCGTCCAAAAAAAAACCATGACTTATAGTGAAACCAGCCTTGAATGATGGGTTAGCAGACTAAAAGCTTTAGGAATCCAAACTATAACATATAATAAGTGCCCTGCATCAGGATTGATGCAAAACAAGTGACATTTGACCTTTTTAGAGAGATTTAGCAAAAAAAAACACTTCTGGGGTCATTTGGGTGCATTTTCCATATCTCTGGAACCCCTCGGTCGATTTTGATGATTGACACCTCTTTTGAACCGTTAGAGCCAATAGCACCGAGGGGAAGTTCCTAAAATCCATCAAAACATAACCCATTGGTGAATGAGTGCTGCATAGCCAGAATGCCCAAAACCGGAAGCTGGGTTGTAGCTCTAGCAGCTAATATGAAATCTCCGTTTTTGACAAAAATGGAATGATGGATTATCAGTAATCATTTCAAAGTGACAGACACATTGGATGAACCTATGGATTCACCTTCAGCGGCGTTTTTATCGTTTTAATGCCATTGAACAGAACTTTTGATCAGAACAACAGCAACAGTAAGACTTATTTTCCGATTTTGCTCCGTAAAGCTACGTTTGTGATGTCTGTGTTTGCTTCCCATGAGTTCTGATCGCTCAGTGATGATACTTATACCCCTAGAATCTGTGGAATCTCAGTTTGCTAATCGATATCTTGTTTGTGCGGATCCGATAAGTAATAAAGTATTTCTACCTAGTGTTCTGTGCTAAGTGCGTTAGCATTTTTCCGCTCAGGGCTCATTTAGACGCTTCTTGTGAGACTTGTGTTTTGTTTCGGTAAAAATGGTTTGTATCGTCAGTTAGCTGACTTTCTTCCCGTTAAGTGGGTATGACTCATTCATAGGTTGTTAAATGTTAAGAAGCCCTGAGACACAGTTTCGTGAAAAAGGCTGACAGGTGAATATGTCAGATCTCTGTGTCTTACTCAGAGAACCGTGAGTAGTGTTTATAAAGAGTTGAATTGCAGATTGTGTGCAGAGCTGAAATGTGTTAAGAGTTCTGTTTGATTTAATCCAGACAGTTTTGCTGCAGCAAAGCATGAGCAGCAAGATCTCAGCTCCATTGAACCCCCTGTGAGTTTCCATTGTAGTCTCCTGTTCGGATGTTTAGTTCAACAACATGAGTGAAGAAGAGGACAGCAAGTCTTTGGTCTCAGTGCATGTGGAAGTATTTTAAACATTGAGCAAGAGTCATTCTTTGGAAGAAACTTGGCTTATTAGGAAAACCCAAGTGAGACGAGGAGTCAAACCCTCAGGTGTAGAAACCGATGGATTAGCATTCCCTCCTAAACCAATCATGCAGCGGGATTACATTGAAACACAGGTGGTCGCATGCATCTGCCTAAATGCCTTTTGTTTTGTTTCATTCACATTAGCTTGCTCATATATCCCAGTGACTGCAATATGGCATCTGCTTTCTTCTTCTATCATACACTGGGATGTATTACATTGAATCATTGTGAATGTGTAATGCTGATGAAGGTAGAACCTTGCATGATAACATATATATAACTTCTATATTTGTGATCAATATGTAATATGATCAGAAGTGTAGAGTGTAATGGAACATGTATCATGCTGAGGGAGCATTCAAAGTTCACCATCTGTTCCTCTTCTTCCAGCTCTTTCTAACAACAGGTAGCAGCAAATGTCCTCAATGAGTCATAAATGGTGTTAGAGGTTAGTGGTCTTATCTTTTGTGGAGTGTCGACATGATGTCTCTCCATTTCCTAGCAGACGTGTTTAAAAGAATCCTATATATAGTATGTTTATCTTCTCTGTTTGTCTCAGCCCCTCCTCTTGTATTCTTGGTGTGAACATGTGAATATCAGACCCTCTGCAGACCTCCTGATGCAGACTGCTTGACTCTGTAATGATTTACCTTCTTGAAGAATAACTCCCTAAAAGACCGTCTTATTCCACGAATCTTCATTTCAGTATAACGGAAAGGTTTCCTCACCATTTTATTATTATTTGTTAAATATAATCTTTTTTTAATATAATTGTATTTTTTTAATATAATTGTATTTTTTTAATATAATTGTATTCGTTTCATTTATATTTGATCAATACTTTACAATCAATGAAAATGTATTTTTAGTAACATAAAAGTAAAATAAAAGATAGAATAAAAAGAGAATATTTATATAAACACATGAAGTTAAAATTGCACATTGTACTAACATATATAACAAGTATATTACAATATGTATTGTTAATTATTAAGATATCAGTGCTTACTCGCTGCTGAAGAAGAGACAAATCAAATATTAATCATCAGAAATAAAACCTTCTGTTTCATAAACACAGATTAATTTAACGATGTTTGGAGCAACCGTTATTCTGAAGCACGACGAGATAACCCCCGATTATCAGCATGGAGTCACGGGCTAATCAGGAGATAGTTTGAATTCATAAGTTTCATTAAGTACAATGTCTTTCACTTAATATGATTATTTAATATAAATAATGTCTTTAATTTAGGATGTTTTTGATTTAATATGATTTAAAGGTGGGGTAGGTCATTTTGGAGAAACCAGCTCGAGTGCGCTAGAATTTGAAAATACACAGCGGAACAAATCTGCCACTTCCTCACAGAGCCCCTCCTCCAACACACACGGACGCGACCAATGAGGGCACGAGATCAGTTTGTGCACAGATGGAAGGCTGACAGGCAGGTAGGCCATCCAGTTACTTTAGCCGGCTCAGATGATTGGTCGTGCTTGTTACAGAACTACGGCTTCCACAGATGATGTTTTGATGGATTTGTTGTCAAAGCACTGAAGATATTCATTGCTCTCGGGATGTTCAGAGCATTCCATGGAATATAACAACAAGTGGATCTCCAGCCGGTTTCTCAAACTTACCTACCCCACCTTTAATATGTTTTTAATATAATATTTGTAATTAAATTTAATGCAATGTTTTTAATTTAATTTAATGTAATGTTGTTAATTTAATTTAATATATTTGTTACGTTCCCTCCTGGACTAGGGGAACCAAAGGGAAGGGACAAAAATATAAAATAACCGGGCGAGAGAAAAGAGGAGAGGAAACTGATTTGTGACGTCACAAGATGGTCTTTAATTAATAAAAGAGGCTCACCAGCCAACTTGCAAAACAAACTTAAGGTAAACTAGGAGCAACTTTCTTCTAAAAGAAAGTGACTAAATTAACACATTACAGAAAGATACACATCTCCTCACAATGAACAAAAACACAGAGACCGAGACACCACACATGCAGCCAGAGGAGAAGGAGAGAGAGACTGCAGCCTTCCTCAGGCTGACAATCAG